>JAHKKF010513072.1:4605-15833 GCA_019740295.1 Labeo calbasu | reverse complement strand
TTGCCCAGCACTGAAATATATACATGTAAATATTCTAAATATATACTGTATGTGTGTGTATTTATATATACATAATAAATATACACAGTACACACACACACATATATTATGTACACAAAAACATTTATTTTGGATGTGATTAATAGTGATTAATCACGATTAATTATTGCCCAGCACTGAAATATATACATGTAAATATTCTAAATATATACTGTATGTGTGTGTATTTATATATACATAATAAATATACACAGTACACACACATATATTATGCACACAAAAACTTTTATTTTTAATGCGATTAATTGCGAATAATCATTGTCCAGCACTAAAATATTTACATGTAAATCTTTTCTAAATATATACTGTATGTGTGAGTATTTATGTATACAAAATAAATATACACAGTACACACACACATATATTATTTACACTTTTTTTTAATGCGATTAATTGCGAATAATCATTGCCCAGCACTAAAATATTTACATATAAATCTTTTCTAAATATATACTGTATGCGTGTGTATTTATATATACATTATATATTTATATATATTAATCATGATTAATAATTTGACAGCATTGTTCATTGTTTCTTCATGTTAGTTAACACCTTAACTAATGTTAACAAATGACACATTGTTAAGTGTTTTCCATAGAGTAAACAAATCCCATATACAGTAAATAGAAATTTTGTGTTTTAAGACATTTTCTTATTCTCAAATTCTAAAATCTCTCATTACCCTAAGAAAATACTTGTTTACTGAAATTATATAGTACATTTATAAATGCAATTGTAAATAGACTAGGAAAAATGTACTAAATTATCATGAAAATAATGTCACAATGAACATAAAATTAATCATCCTTAAAACAGACTTCCACTTTGATAATTATTAAACATGTTACAAAACTATTGTCTCACATAGAATTATTTTATTTTAGAATTATTAATATTGTATAAAATAATTATTTATATTACATAATGTTTATATCTCAAAATTTTAAGTGTAAATGCTGAAAAAAAAAAATTATGCCCTAATTAAATGTAGTTGTTATAATTGTGCTTAATTAAATAATAACAATGGTTTTGGTTATGGTGTGTTTAGTATCCAATGACTTTCTAAGGCTTTAGACTGCCTTTAAAATATTATATAGAATTTTTTCTCCTCTGTTTTGTGTTGAAATATCATCTGGACATTTCTTCCTGAAATTTCCCCAGGAACACGAGACTCTGTGTTCTCACACCCGGCAGAGACAGACGGAGCGTGTGGTTGTGCAGGCTGTGCTGTACGCTGTAATACCCAACTACGCATGCACAGGTCACCTTTAACATCATTTCACGTAGTTTCTTAGGCCAAGATATTTTTTCATTTTCTCACTGGCTGAATTAGTTGCGCCGGCACACTCTTGAGTGTGTAAATATTTGCTAATTTGTGCCCGATTTTGAAAGGAGCTAATAAGTAGCTGCGTGAGGCAGAAAAACAGATGCCTGTGCGGGAACACCGACGCACCCGGAGTGTTCCGCACACCTCGAGTGGATGCGGCTAATTACCTGCAGAAACAGAGGTGCCAATCAGTGCAATTCAACCAGAGAGAGGAAGATTGAGGGAAGAAATATCCAGAGTGTAATCAGCAGAGGTTAATGGGCACAGGAAGTAGGCAGAGACGTATGGCGTGACAAAGATAAATCAGGTGATCAGCAGAACGACAGGAAAAGAGGGAGATTTTTTTCGTTTTTAATGCAGGGACAAAGGTAGATTTTACAGGTGAAACTCATGGAGAAACGTCTGGGTCATATCCATCCCCAAATCAAAAAAAGGACCATTAAGGTAATGACAAAATTTCTTCCTTACACATTCTCGTAAGTGTAAATTATCAATACTGTAAAATGTCCAGACCCAATTATTATTATAAGTCAGCATAAATTCAATACATTGAATGCAAACATTATATACACTTACACTTGCACTTTAAAAATATACTTTACAATTTAAATTAGGTATGCACGATGCTGTATAATAGTAGTTAATCGGTTAATGTTGGATATTTACACTACCAGTCAAAAGTTTTTGAACAGTAAGATTTTTAATGTTGTTTTTTTTTTTTTTTTTTAAAGACGTCTCTTCTGCTCACCACGCCTGCATTTATTTGATCCAAAGTACAGCAAAAACAGTAAAATTGTAAAATATTTTTACTATTTAAAATGACTGTTTTCTATTTAAATATATATTTTAAAATGTAATTTATTCCTGTGATCAAAGCTAAATTTTCAGCATCATTACTCCAGTCTTCAGTGTCTCGTGATCCTTCAGAAATCATTCTAATATGCTGATTAGCTGTTCAAGAAACCTTTATTATTATTATTATTATTATCATCATCATTTTTTTCAGGATTCTTTGATGAATAGAAAGATCTTAAGATCATCATTTATTTGAAATTAAAAGCTTTATTAACAATATACACTATACCGTTCAAAAGCTTGGTGTCAGTATTTATTTATTTTTTGATGTTACAAAAGATTTCTATTTCAGATAAATGCTGTTTTTCTGAACTTTCTGTTCATCAAAGAAGCCAGAATAATAATAATAATAATAATAACAATATTTTTTTATATATAACAATATGTTTTTGAGCAGCGGAATGTTAGAATGATGAATATCAGAATATTAGAATGATGTCTGAAGAATCATGTGACTGGAGTAATGATGCTAAAAATTCAGCTTTGAAATCACAGCAATAAAGCATTTTTCAGAAAAGACTTCTCACTGTTCAAAAACTTTTGACTTGCAGTGTAATTGCACATCCTGTTTTTGCATTTCAATTACCTTTGGTGTTTCTAATGCTCATTTAAAGTTTAAAAACACTAATCTGTCTGCTAAATGTCTAAATAAATATCTATTTTTCATATTGTACTTTATAATTGTTTACAATGTTGTGATGCCTAAATTCACTTGTAGCATTTGAAATAGATTATTTTTATTGAGTGTTTTATTCTGAATGTATTTAGACAAAATATAGTATTTTAGTATCAATATTGGTTTAATTTATCGGTTATCGGCCATCATATGAAAATCATGTTTAAATAGTAAAAAGTAATAGTTAACATAGGTGCATAGCTAATTAAACCGGTAGAAAATAATGCAATGCAAAAAAAAAAAACTAAATTGTCCTAAAAATAAAATTTTGAATTAGGGATGACACATGACCTAGACATTTCTTGACATTTTTTCGTGAGCTTCACCCTTGCGTACACTGCCATGTTGCAAATTTCATTCCAAAAATGATTGTAGACTCATTGAATGTTTGCCAAGATTGGAACATTCCAGTGGAATTTTTAATTTGTCAGTTCTTTCATTTTGCTGTACATAATGAATAGTGCAATAACATTTGACATGCATTATTGCATCTCACCACAATTTATGGCTGTATTTCCATCACAACCCTTGTTGCTGTAATCAAATATTGCTCAGATACTTTCAAGTTGAATACCGTTTTCTCCATATTTATATATACAATAATCTATCAGAGATGTTCTAACTGTTGCTGAACTGTAGATTTGAATGATATTTGTTTCATAGTAACGACAGCTATAGTAAACAGCTGCTTGTGCCAAAGTGCGACCATGTAAAACATTCCTGCCAAGGTTGTGTATCAATATGTGAGGCAAAGATGTTCCTTTTATATCTCCTTGTCGTGTTTTTAATAAAGCATGAACGTCTTGTGCTGACTTCTGAAGAGTTTACCATGCTTATTCACAGGATGGATGTGAGGTGTGCGTTTGTGAATCTTGTCAGTCCACGTTTGTAATTGCATGGGAAAGAGAAGGAACACTTCTTCAGAATTTCTCCTTTTGTTTTTTTCCTCAAGAAATAACATCATACAGTTTTTGGAACAGCATGAGGGTGAGTAAATCATGTCCATTTTATTTTATTTTATTTCTTTTAGTGATCCAACATATTTCCAACCCACATACTGTATTTTGTTTATGTGCTGATTTAGTTGAACAGTAGTTAAATTTGACACCAGCCATAATTACCAAACCTAATGAGAACTATTCAGGAAGAGCAACTGAATTGCTACTTAAGTTTATATGTTAGATTCTATTTGCCATGTATTCATGTTTTGGAATTCTAATGTAGGCTCTTGACTGGCATCTGGTGGTGAATATATAACCATTTATTCCCTCTAGTTGCATGTGTGTAGGAAGGGATGGATGTGTCACAGTTTGCAGAGGTGAAAGGTGAGAAGATACAAGTTGTACGCTGAGAATATGACATAGCAGTTGTACTGCAGCCTTAACAAACACCAAAGCACATTATATAATTGTTTTTCATTTAACATTGTATTGCATTTTCAAAGGACATGGTAGTTTGAGAGTACACTGCATTGCAAACCATGTTTCAAGACTGCATTAGTCAGCTCATCTTGCTATAGGGACGAGTCTCCAGTGGTGATCAGTGTGAAGTGTTGATTGTGTGTGACACTCAAGGGTCTCTTGACATCCGCTGGAGATCTCTCTAGAATGTACCGTCTGTCCTCAATTTCGACTTGTGGTTATGCACATTTCATTTCTACTGCAGAGAGGAGGGAATTTACTTTTGTTATCATTTACTCACCTTCATGTGGCTACAAAATCATGGAAGGGATGTTTAGAAGAATCTCCAAAATGGAACCAAAAATGACTCCATATGACTAGAGTGCTATATTTCAAGTTATATGATAATTTTGTCTCAGAAACAGACCAAAATTGATATTGTTTTTCTTTTTCTTTGTTGGCATCAGTGGTTCTGAAGAAACTTTTCATTGCACAAAAAGTTCTTTATAGTGGAAAATGTTTTTAGATTGTTTAAACGTTCTTCACACTAAAGCTGGGTTTTACAGGGGTTTTAGGCCGATGTTGGTCGGTTATAATGTTTTGCATGGATCATCTGGTAATGTGAGGCCTTCACAGGTAGAATCTTGCACCTCCCGATCTGCTCTCACACAAACAGGGCCTCTTGTTAGATATTTATGCCACGTTCCAGACAAGGTCGGAAGAGGGAACATCCTAGCTTAACTGTCCCACTTCCAACTTAAGTGGGTTCCAGTAAATCATAAGTCACGCTAACATATTTCTGTCAATTATGGCAAAAACAGGAAAAAATACACAAATACTGTGACAAAAAGCTAAAATTAAGGTATCATTTTTATAAACTTGTTTTGATGTCTGATGTTTTTAAAATTCACAAAAGGTAACTCCACACTATGCTCGTTAGAATAAGCAATGATGTAAAATGAAGCGTCCTGCTGTGGTCGGGGTAGATCGATCAACTGGTGTTTCAGACGTTATTTCCAAGTAGGAGGTGGGAAAAACCCTAATTTCGAGATGTGTGGAACACAGTATAGTAACTTAGCCTATTTTAAATTGTGACGATCGCGGCTATGATTAGATCAGAATATTCACAATAGCCAGTGTGCGACCGCAAAACAAGCTGCTTAATGGGTCCGTTAGATAGTTAAGATGGAGGAAACTTCTTGTGGACTTCTTGCAAAAAACAACAACTGTGTATAATGTGTTGAAAACATACCACAACCTTATGGACAAAGGGTAAAAGCGTCTCAGGTTTGAACGTACCAGGTGAGTCTAGAAACCTGCTAACACGCTAGCTAGCATATATGTAAACATAAGTTGCTGAAACGTAAATGACGTTCCGACGCGTTGTAGTGTGTGATGCGCCACGATTTTCATGTTGTGTGTGTATGTTTTATATTCGAGGAAAGATATCCTTCTCCTTATGTATGTGCTGTAACCAGATTTCATAATCGCTTCGGATTTTGAAACTCTTGTTTTCTTAAAAATAAAGTCTATACAGTTAGAGTGTTTTCACGACGCCTCATCAGTTTGCAGCTGAACAATGAATGGCGACAATGAACATAAACAGTGCCACTGAACCGAACGAAACTCGCATATTTAGATGATTATTGCTGCTGAAAATGATCAGTTATTGTCATGTTTTGGGCTGTACTAATCGGTCTAACCGGGAAAAACATTTGG
Organism: Labeo calbasu; assembly: GCA_019740295.1. Lineage (NCBI taxonomy): Eukaryota > Metazoa > Chordata > Actinopteri > Cypriniformes > Cyprinidae > Labeo > Labeo calbasu. Next base: position 9,793 of record JAHKKF010513072.1, on the reverse strand, counting down.
AGTACTATAGACTGCCAAAAGTTATAACAAATTAAGAAAAAGAGTGCAAAAAACTGTCTGAGGAACAAAAGGCGTTTGTGGTTGGCCAAACTGAACCAGGATTTCCAGAGCAAGAATCTATACAGCATTCGTTTGTGTTCTTATAATTTCCGGTCAGCTAAGTGAAATATTAGGCTAATATCTTAATTAATACTGCTGGTATGTATCTTTATCACCTATTAACTTTAGTTTGTCAAAATACTGCGCCCTTTCCTGCTTACTAACGTAACGTTCTTCTCTGTATGATTTAGCAGCTTCCAGTATGGCCACGCACATGGGTAACTTTTCTTTGAAGAACCCTAAATGGTTCTATGGAATCACTGTGAAAACTCCTTTGGAACCTTTATCTTTAAGAATTAAGAAACGGACACTCTTTAAAATAAAGGTACTTTGTTGGCATTGATGGTTTCATAAAGAACCTTAAACAACAAAATGGAATCTTTCACTTTCACAAAAGGTTCTTTATAGTGAAAGGTTTGTTGGATTATTAAAATGTTCTTCACTCTTAGAAAAAAATGGTTGCTGTCATTAATTACTCACCCTCATGTCATTCACAAACTCGTAAAACCTTTGTTCATTTTCAGAACACGAATTAAGACACTGCATAGACAGCAACACAACTGACACGTTCAAGGCCCAAAAAGGTTGTGAGGACATTGTTTAAAAAGTCCATGTGACATCAGTGGTTCAACCGTAATTTTATGACGCAACAAGAATACCTTTTTGCACGCGAAGAAACAAAACTAAAGACTTAATTCAACAATTTCGTCTCTTCCATGTCAGTCTTCAACGCACGTTCACGAGACTAACACAACAATGTCCTTGCTACCTTTTTGAGCCCTGAACGTGTCACTTACGTTGCTGTCTATGCAGGGTCAGAAAGCTCTTAATTTGTGTTGCAAAGATGAACAAAGGTCTTGCAGGTTTGGAACAACATGAGGGTGAATAATTAATGATAACATTTCCATTTTTGGGAGAACTATTCTTCTTTCTTTAATAACTTCACTGAACGGGTCTTCTGTGGCAGCACTGTGAAAACTCCCATTTGAAACCTTTCTTGGTATTATGGTTCCATAACTCTTCTGCGAAAACACCTTTTTGAAACCTTTATTTTTAAGAGTGTAATATATGATTCATAGCTTACCTGTTTTGAAAACACAACTATCGAACTTTTGTTTTCGACATCTCAGGAACGATCTGCCTGGCAACACGTTGGCTGTTCTCAGTTCATTTCATCAAACACTTCCCCTGCAGACAGATACCGCGCGTGTGTGTTTTATGTAGGTACTATTCTGGCCCTCCTCTCTTTCCCATGGGTCTTCTCAGAGGATTCAAGTCCTCCAGCGCTTCTCCCACATGGATCTCGATGAGCAAACATCTCCGGAAGGCTAAGCTTACCCTCACACCTCTCCACACACGCTTTTCCAGCACCTATACAATATTCTCACCAATCCTCCTCAGAGAGACAGAGGTGGGTATATGCAGTAGTGTAAGGGAACATTTTGTTCAATCACTGTCCTCTAGTGGTAACAGAAAACATCTTCAAAGTGCAAGTTCTTATGGCAGTAAGTTTCTTTGGCAGTACATGCTAAGGCATGTTTGTATTGGAGGTTAAGGGTTTTTCAGCCCCATATTTAGCTATGCTTTGGGGACAGTGTTCCTCAGAAGTGACCTTTTAATTTAACACAGCCTCGTTTTGGGAGTATTTGGGGATATTCTCATTTGAAAAAGTATGATTAGGGTTAGTTTGTGGTAACTATAACTAAAGCATTTAGTTCAATTTTAGCTCATTCTCTGGAGAAAAGTCGAAGGAAAAACACATTCAAAGAGGCCGCTGTATCTTTACAACTGACTCTTAACATTATCTCAACGCTCTTACTTCCATTTCCTTGAGATTAGATAATCTTTGGTGTAAGTGGAGCTGTGTTTTTCAAACTGAAAAACTCACAGCGGATTGATCGACCGCAGCAGAGGACGTTTGGGAGAGCGTGAAGAGGCACATCCACAGCGATGAAAGCATTTACATAGAAAGGCTCTTTACTGCTTCTCATTAGAGCCGAGATCTTTGTGGTGCTGTCGAGGAACATCTTGCACAACCCGGCTCCAAAACCACAAAAGAATCCATAGGGGTCTGGATCAGCGTCCAATACTGCAATAAAAAGGCAATTAAATCCATGTGTTAGTAGAGTTTAGTTGCCAAATCAATTACGCTGAATAACTCAGCCTGTATCTTTCTGTTGTAGTAAAAGTTTTACCATTTTAATTAAAACCATTTAAAGTTTTCTCATTCTTTTTCACAGGTTTTTACAGTAGGGATTCTCCACCCAAAAATGTAAGTTCTGTCACCATTTAATCACCCCCATGTGTTTCCAAACCTGTTTGCATTTCATTTCTCTCTTCTGCAGAACACAAAAGAAGATATTTTGAAGAACGATTGAAAACCAAGCAACGTTGCAGCCCATTGACTTCTGATGGACAAACACACACACACCGACATCTTCTTTTATGTTTCACATAAGAAAGTAAGTCATAACAGTTAATAAGTGGTGACAGATTTTTCAGTTTTGTGTGAAGGATCTCTTTAACTTCAACCACACCCTATGAGCAAACCTTGTGTCAGCAATATTGAACACAAAAAATGACTGACAGGCAAGGTGTGTTTTTCTCAGGATCTCAGGCATTTTTAAAAAAATTTAATTAACAAATTCTTGTAGTATCTAGGGTACATATAAATTATGCATTCTTAAATGTAAACTTTAAAGCCAACAAGAAAATTTTGATGGATTTACAAATCGTCTGGATTGTTAAAAGTGAAATAACTTTAATTTTATTTATAAATTATTTGTATTAGTTTATATCATGCAATTCTGAGAAAAAAAGTCAAATTTGTGCGTTTATATCTTGTAATTCTGACTTTATAACTCCCAATTGCGATTTTATCTCACAATCCTGAGAAAAAAGTTAGAATTGGAAGTTTGTATCATGCAATTCTGAGAAAAAAGTCAGAATTACAAGTTTATATCTCGTAATTCTGACTTTATAACTCGCAATTGCGAGTTTATATTACGCAATTCTGAGAAAAAAAGTCAGATTTGTGAGTTTATATTTCGCAGTTCTCACTTTATAACTCGCAGTTGTGAGTTTATATCACACAATTCTGAGTAGAAAAGTCAGATTTGCAAGTTTATATCACACAATTTTGAGAAAAAAAGTCGGAATTGCAATTGTTTGTATCACGCAGTTCTAAGAGAAAATGTCACAATTACCTTTTTTTTTTTATTAAGTGGCAGAAACTGGCTTCCATAAGGGCAACGACAGCAGCTACTAGTAAATTAGACACAGTCACTTTAAGAAAAGTTTAAATGCATGGATCGAATACAATGATACACATCCGATTTCCTTCTCAACTGTTTACATTCAAGTGCACAAAGATGCGAAAGAGAACGCAATTCGGTGTTTGCGCACTCTCTGAGATGTGGCTTTCGTGCGTGACTTAACTCAGTTAACCCTTTGGTTGTGCTTGGGTCAAATTGTCCCGGAAAAGATTTTCTTTTTCCCGAAAATACTAGTTATCGTTATCGCATTGGACTCAAACTTACTTACTTTGTTCACAAAGGATGTAAGTACATCTCAGAAATTTGTTTCTAATTTTTGTAATTTTTTGTGGGTTTTATTTCACTTAGTCACACTTGTGGTGTTCCCAGTTAAAAATGACCAGACTCCAAACAACTGCTCATAAATTTGTCATTATGCTATATTATCACCAAATATTGGATTCAATCTTTTTGTCAACTTGTTTTCTTGCATTTAGAACTGCATTTGTGTTTCTATTTGCATCTGATTAATCGTAGACCTCATTTATCTGAAAGAAGGCACCTAATTTTTTGAGTAAAAACATAATTTTTTTGTGAATAATTTTTTACAGTATGAGATAAAAATGTATGAAAATTTGCACACTAGCGTGCTTTAAAGTTTAATAAGAATGTTTGCTTTTAAATGCTTTTATTTGTACAAAATTACACAAAGTCACACTCATCAAAAATGGCCAGCCATTAGAAGTGAATGGGGAAGATCACAAAAAACAGGATCTTTAATTTGAAATGATTTTATTTTTCTGAAAAGCGGCACAAAGTAACACTTACGCTGTTCCTGTTAAATCTGACCATCGTGACATACAAGAAAGAACACGTTAAGATTATTTACATTATAACATTTCATGGAACAACAAACCAAAACTGTTATTTTAGTTCTATATATCCTGCACACTGACACTGTTAAACTGAGACAATATTATGAAACAAGCTGAAGCTGTCTCTGTGCTAAAGCATTTATTTGTAAACTTTCATCTACTCTGTGAGAAAATAAAACCTTAAAACCTAAGCTAAAGACAAGGCAGTTTGAGCGTGTGAGTGTATGAGAGGTTTATCACAGAGAGAGTTATCATAAAAGCATATTGCATGCAGTTCAAGGTAGGATGAAATAGGTATAATATTCACAATAGTGTGTGTGTGAGATAGCGTGAGTATACATGCATCTATACACGTACAGGTCCAAGGCCTTTATGTTTGCAAGCACAAAATGCTCCTGAACACTAGTTGTTTCTCTTACTTTCATTCTTCCCCATTCACTTTCAGTGGCCGGCCATTTTTGACAAGAGTAACTTTGTGCAGTTTTGTACAGTTTTGCCTACTTTCACGTAAATGAGGCCTAAGATTAATCTGATTCAAATAGAAACACAAATCCAGTCCTAAATGAAAGAAAACAAGTTGACAAAAAGATTGAATCCAATATTTGGTGATAATATACCATAACGAGAGATTTATAAGCAATCGTTTGGAGTCCGGTCATTTTTGACTGGGAACACCACAAGTGACTTTGTGCAATTTTGTACAGTTTTGCCTACTTTCACATAAATGAGGCCTAAGATTAATCTGATTCAAACAGAAACACAAATCCAGTCCTAAATGAAAGAAAACAAGTTGACAAAAAGATTGAATCCGATATTTAGTGATAATATAGCATAATGAGAGATTTATAAGCAAATGTTTGGAGTCCAGTTATTTTTGACCAGGAACACCACAAGTGACTTTCTGCAATTTTGTAGAGTTTTGCCTACTTTTGGACAAATGAGGCCTACAATTAATCGGAT
>JAHKKF010513071.1:13931-37873 GCA_019740295.1 Labeo calbasu | reverse complement strand
TGAGAATTTTTAACCAAAGTATATTATAGACTTTTCATTAAGACCCTAAAGAATCATATCAACTTGTGGAAAATGGGCATCCAATGACCCCTTTAATGTGAAGTATATTGCACTCCATAAATCACGCAGTTCCTAAAATTAACCTTCAGAAGTTAACCAATTCAGTGTGAATTTGTGTTGTAGGTCAGTGATCGTGGAGGTGGAGTTCCGCTAAGGAAGATTGACAGGTTGTTTACGTACACGTACTCCACTGCACCTCGTCCTCAGATGGACACGTCTCGAGCCACTCCTCTGGTCAGTATGTGACGGCTCTGAAATATGAACATACTGTTTATTTTTAATGGTTAGGAACTGAACAGTTGCAGTAGCTGTGGTTTAGTGATTGGATCACATGCTCATACAAATAGATGGCACATGATGTGGCAAGTTGGAGCTTGCATTTCTTGATCTCTCTTTTTTTTTTTTTTTTTTTTGTCTGGATTATTTCAGTTTCAACTTGTCTGCCAGTAAAAATGACCTGTTAAAGCACCTACAGTTTGTTTATTAGCAGTATATCTATGCTATGTTGATGGCATGTGTGTCTTGTGGTCTCAGGCTGGTTATGGTTACGGGTTGCCCATCTCCAGACTTTACGCCAGATATTTTCAAGGTGACCTCCAGCTCTACTCCATGGAGGGATTCGGCACAGATGCTGTCATTTATATCAGAGTGAGTACCTCTGTCTGTAACCATAACTCTCTTAACCCCAAAAAATATTCTGGTTTTCATCCACCCAAAATTATGTTTTTATTTATTTATTTTTAAATCATCATTTGTATAGTTTTTAAGAAAGTGTCTCACCATTATTTATACAGTAGTAATAATAAATAAATAAATACATATATATATATATATATATATATATATATATATATATATATACACACACACACATATACATATATATACAAAGTTTAGGGTTAGTAAAACTTTAATTAATTATTACATTAATACTTGTATTCAGTAAGAATGCATTTCATTGATTAAAGTAACAGTGAAGACTTGCTTTGTTACAAAAAATATTTAAAACAAGTGCTGTTCACAAAAATATTAAGCAGCGCTGTTTTCAACAGCTTCAATAATTAATGTTTTTTGAGGAGCAAATGATTTCTGAAGGATCATGTGACACTGAAATAATGCTGAAAATTCAGCCTTGACATTACAGGAATAAATATATTTTAAAATATATTAATATAGGAAGGTTTCACAGTATTGTGTTTTTTACGATAAGGTAAAAAACATGAACAAAACTTTTACATCATTTATTAATCTTAGTTAAAGTTAATTTCAGCATTTATTAATGTATTATTAAAATCACAAGTTGTGTTTGTTAACATTAGTTAATGCAGTGTGAACTAACATGATCTAACAATGAACAACTGTATTTTTATTAACTAACAATAACAAAAATGAATAAATATTGTAATAAATGTTAATACATTAACTGTTAACAAATGACAACTTATTTTAAAGTGTTACGTTTTTAACTATATTTTGATCAAATAAATGCAGCCTTCGTGAACATGATTAAAAAAAGAAAGACAAAAATCGTGCCTCAAACTTTTGAACGATGGTGTGAAAAATGTTAGTCATTATTATTGAAACAATAATTGCTGTTTTAATTTCTGGATTCCATTTATTATAATGTATTTTTCTCCCTGAAGGCTTTGTCCACTGAGTCCATCGAGAGGCTTCCCGTTTACAACAAATCCGCCTGGAAGCATTACAATACCATCCATGAGGCGGATGACTGGTGCGTTCCCAGCAAAGAACCCAAGGACATGACCACCTTCCGCAGCTTCTAGTCTGATCTCAGCTTATGTTATGAACGTGCTCACCCAGACTCCCTCTCACACCTTTCACCAATGCATATGCTTCAGCAGACTGAATAAACCGTCTTACCCTCATTTATCCACCCCATGTAGAGGATAGAGGACAGAAGAGTACCAAAAAAGATTGGGGATCAAAAGGATATGTAAAAGAGCATGCTGAAATACATGTTTCTAGTATGTTCTCAGGAAAACAACATTTTGAACTCTACCAGGTGGTACCAGTATTAGAAGTTAGCACATGTGTTGCTAGTGCCATCGCATCCCAGATAGACAATTAGGCTGGTTTGTCATTCTGGTGTATTTTGAGTGTGAGCCCGTATGTCTCATGACCTATTAATCTTACATTTGGATGTGTAAGCCAGTATATATTTATTTGTCTGCTATTATGAGACAGACTGAAGTGTTGATCATTTTTGCTTTAAACTAACATGTTGTGATTTGGGAAAACAAGTTAGTGTTTCATATAGTTGTGAGCTATATATACACACCAGCATAACTGGGACTTCACATTCCACGTACAGTCCCACATTGTCTTCAGAGCCAGTTTTTTTTAAAAAAGTGGGAGAATATAGTGTTAAATGCTTCACACCACTAGAAAATGTTCAGCTTCAACTAAGTAATTAACATTGCAGGCACCTAATGACAAAAAAGGAAGAAATGCATGTATGTGTGTGAATTGTCTGCTGCTTTTGACCAGTTTTGAACAAATGTTCAGTAGTTTAAAACTCATCCTGTTTCAATAAAGCACTACCAGTACATTACCAGTTTACTGCCCTCTACTGGAGACAGACTGTAACTGCAGACTCATGACACAAGTACTGTACATATTATAACACTGTCATTGCTGCACCATAACTTTAGCACTTTGTGTGAAACTGTTCTCACGCACACATCTGTGCGTACGCACTGTTGATAAATGAGGGCCCAAGAATTGAGTTTGAGACCACTGGTCTGAATGCACCAGAAACTCAGGCCAGACATGGATAAAGCACCTTTCAAACACCCACAGCAAATGTGTTACTGAAAGTATAATCTAAATGCAAAATAGGAAATCAAATACCATTAAATATTATGTTTCTGTATGTTATTTTATTCATTTTGAAGGGTTTGGGTATAAGACACTATTAAATACTAATCTTTTATACAAATGTCATTAAAATTAAAATGTCATTAAATCTATCTGCAAATCAAATGTATAAAACTGATCTATATATATATATATATATATATATATATATATATATATATACACACACTTTCAAGCGCTTAAGGCATTTTAGCATATAAGGAAAAATACATTACATATTATTTAGCAAGGGTGTACCCACCCAAATCAATGATTAAAAAATCATTTTTGGCAAATCTAGGTATTTTACCATATAAATATGATGTTTTTAATGTTTATGACTGCTATAGATCAAGCTGTGGTCCAATTCCCTTAAGGGGGTCATTGGATGCTAAGTTCACTTTTTCATGTTGTTTGAACATTAATGTGTGTTGGCAGTCTATGTACAAATCTACCCTATAATGATAAAAATCCATGCAGTGGTTTTTAATTAATCTGTAAAAATAATATCCCCTTTTTCAAATCGAGCCATTCTCAGATGCCTGTCACACTCAGAGGCCGCTCCCACAATAGCTGATTGACATGAGTCTTACCTCAGATCAGCTGGAACAGTCCAACTTCTATGTTTTGATGCTGGAGCAGGGATGTAAGTTAGATAAGAATTGAGCGATTGAGGTGTTGTGTTGCTGGATGTAATAATGAACATAGTGGTCATCATTTACTCTCGACCAGAATGGGATAATTTTTGCAGAGCTGATTTTGGCAAAATAAAAAGGGTGTTGTTTTACACTACCATTGAGAATGTTTAACCAAAGTATATTATAGACTTTTCATTAAGAATAAAGAATCATATCAACTTGTGAAAAAATGGGCATCCGATGACCCCTTTAAAACTTTGCTTGCTTGTTTAGAACCACCTGTTGCACGTGCTCAGCAGGTTTCGTGAAGTTTTGAGTTTTTGTAGTTTACAAAAACTTACAGGCCGTACAGGATTTTGGGTACATCTGGGGAGGCCCATTTTCTAAATGACCCAGTTATAGCTTACCAAAGGGAATATTTAAAAAAAAAAAACATAATTATTGGCCTAGAGAGTCCAGAGAATTGCACTGCAGCGTTTTTTCCAGATTGAGCGAAAAACCTAGGACTAGTTTGCAAAAGTAGTTTTTTTTTTTTTTTTTACATCTCATTTAACAAACGACTTGATTGACAGCAGTGGTTCTGGAGGCAAAGTTGTCCAGAATGAGGGAGTTCTATCATATGATAGGAATATCGTGTGTATGTGCAAAAAACCACATGACGTACCCCCAGTGGCCGATTTTTTTCAAATTTCTCTCAGACCTTTGGGGCCATGAGTTGAACAGGCCCACTGAGTTTCATTCTGATTGGCCTCCATTAACCTTGTCTAACAGGTGTTCAAATTTTATCTGCCAACGGCGGATGTTTTTTGAGATATGCAAATGCCGTTGTAAACGCTTGTGGCACTCCGGACCAAGACTGTGTACATTAATTTTCACATTGATGGGACAAATGACTGTGCAGTTATAGCCGTTTTTATGTTTTTTCCCCCTCTAATTGCGCCACCAAGTGGCCAAGCTCAGAATTTTTTTCCTGTGACTTCAGATTGAGCTCTTATGTAAGTGTTCTGAGTTTGGAGGAGACATCTCTTTCCGTTCAGAAGTTATAGGCATTTTACTAAAACTGGCCCTGCCCCTTTCGAACGTTTTGGAGTCAAAAGTTCAACTTTTTTTGATAATTTATATTCACTCTCCAGAGAATCTTTCTGCCCTGGTTTGGTTCCGATCAGGCAAAAAAAACCAGGACTAGTTCGCAAAAGTAGGTTTTTCGAAAAATCCAAAATACCTGAAAATTTTGTCTAAGGATGCCAACGACATAAGACACTTGAGCCTGCGACTGACGGTTTAGGAGTTGCGAGCGATTTTGTACTTTTGATCACTGTAGCGCCCCCATCAGGCTGATTGGGGTGAGCTTTGGTCACGTTGTAGGCGGTGTGAGTACTACCATCCCTCCAAGTTTCACATCTCTATGACTTACGGTTTGGTCTGCACGATCAGTTTTCTAACAATTACAATAAAAACATGTAGGCCTACGGGGTTCACAAAGATCACCCCCTAGTGGCGAACGATTACAATTTTGAAATACTTATGAGTTAATGGCGCAAATGATTCACAAAGGTTTCGGAATCTTCACGAAACACAGCTTCGAAAAGCGTCCATCACTACAGTGCTGCTGGATCTAAATTTTTTGTTTTTTAGTGTTATTAAGCCACGATTGAACAGGTTTTCTCCATTTTTACTATTTGGAAATAGTTCTAGTGTGAAGGGAACCACATTTTGGACTGAACACACACAGTCTTTTCTTTTACAAGAGGTGAAAGCATTTATTTTGCAGCTTACGCACTTTGTACCAGATAGAAAGCTTGATTTTCGTCTGTTCAAAATCATCTATTTTACAAGGTAGAAAAATATAACCACAGGACACAGAATCACGATGATATGAGCACACTTTTAAAACGACGCTTTCAATCAGATGATAATCAAGTACTTAAATTCATTACACCCTCTGTTAGTCAAATACATTTTGCGCCATGGCCACTAATAAAACTATGCTACACTTTGTAACAGTTATGTATTTGTGAGCCATATCCATAATATAAAAGCAGTAACCGTCCAAATAAAAACAACAAACGAGATGTACAAACACTTTTCACTTTGAGTTTCACTCTCTGCTTTTCGGAATTAGCAAAATGGTTTTAACCAACAAGCTATTCTACTTAGTAGAAAATGTGTACAAAAGTTAACGTCTCTTCCTTAAAGCTATGCTAGTAGTAGTGTATAAAATTTTTCATTTGTACATTTATAAACCATGTTCCCCTTTGTTTCAGTAAAAATATAGTGCTCAATATCACTCGACTGTACAAGGATCCAGCAAAATAACCTGCTTAGCACCACAGGCTACAAAAGTACTTCTAAAATACAATATGAAATCTTTTAAAAGCACTATTCGTGCCACAATATTAGTGGCAAAGTTGTGAAAATATGCATCTAAATATTTATATATCCCTTAGCAAGTTTCTTTTATAGCCCCTACAGTGGTATCATAAAATACAGTTAAAACTAACAAAACTTTTGGTCTGCTATGAACTGGACAGCCATATTCATTTTCTTACAAGTTAGAACACTGCAAAAATAAATTTTCTTAATCAGTATTTTGTCTTGTTTTCCAGTAAAATGATCTAAACGTTCTTAAGATGGACATTTGATAATTTGCTTTCAGATGATGTATCTAAAATGCATTTTCTTCACTGGAAATTTAAGCGTTTAAAATTTAAAAAATTTAAATTTTATAAAATTTAATAAATTTAATACATTTTGTATATTCTCTAAAAATCTGAACATGTAACTTATTTCTTCTTATGCAAATACATTTATCTTGTTTTAGGGATGTTGGGATTTTACTGAAAAATTTTAAAATACTGATTTAAAAAATATATATCTTTATCTTTTTACAGTCTTTTTAAAGGCAACAGGCCCAAAGATGGGTACAGTCTGTAAACACTTTTCTTAGTAAATTCACTACCTGTAGATGAACATGATATTTCTGCTCATATTTGTGCTGCACAGACTGAAGTGAAAGTAAAATGTAGTCTCGTATAAAGCAGCTTCATTAGTGTTTCAGCATGACCGTATTCAGTTACTGACCGTATTCATCCATATTCATTCATAGCAACTCCTCTAGAAAGGCTCGTGTGTGTTGGAGGGAGTGGTAACAGTCTCGCTGGAGTGTGTCAAGACTTAAAGTGTAAAGATGAAGAAAATAAGAAAATGTAATGCACTGAACATCATCAGCACATGGAGTCAGTGCTAGCAGGCAGCCGTCCGCTGCGTCTCGCCTCTTTCTCACGTTTTTCCCGCTGTTTCTCCATCTTCTCTTGTGTTTTCTTCATCTCCTTCAGTTTCTTCTTGATGATGGCTCGGTCATTCTGACTGGACACACCCAGAGCCTGTGAAGAAGATTTCAAATCAACTTAAGCACAAGTGTGTCAACAGCAGAGGTCGTGTTAACCGAATACTGTCTGTCATTGATGGATTGTTTTTTTTTTTTTTTTAAATCAGTGACGGAAAAATCAGATTACACTAAGGCCAGATTACACTAAGGGTGATCTATTGTAAATCGCAGCTGTAATTCCCACCCCTGTCCAGTTGGTGGCGAGTGCGCTCCAGTCTGCCAGCAGAGCGGGGGATCCAGAGCAAAAACGAAACTGTCACGAATGTTTTGCTGTGTGTTTGATTACGAACAGGCAAGTACACAGAAGCTACAACGATCTATCACGGCACATTAAAGAGCGCCAAAACGGTATTTATTTCTTGAATTTCCTAATGATATGGACAGAATTTTAAATCTGAGACTTTGTTTCATATCAAAAGTAACACAAATCCTAGCCTATTGCTATTTATTATTATTTATTTTCGCTAGATAAAACCTTTCTGCCTCGGTTGGGATCCTTTAGAGCCCTTTGAAGCTGCATTTAAACTACATTTTTGGAAGTTCAAAATCGGGGCACCAATGAAGTCCATTATATGGTGAAAAATCCTGAAATGTTTTCTTTAAAAAACATAATTTCTTCACAGCTGAAGACAGAAAGACATGAACATCTTGGATGACAAGGGGGTGAGTAAATTACTTGTGAATTGTTGTTCTGGAAGTGGACTTCTCCTTTAAAGTCTAGCACAACCTCTGGTTAACAGATAGACAATATACAATTAATTAAGGATCTTAATGCATTTTTTAAATTTAGAGAGTTGTATTTTCTAAAAGACTGTGCTTCAGTTTTACTCCCGTTCTTCTGGCATGTAATAACAGTGATGGTTAAATCATTAATAAATTGTTGTTCTGAGGCATTTCATGGGGATTTACTTTCATACTGGTGTAACAAGTTTGGATCAACTCAAAAACTGTACATTTGAATACATCAATTATTGTAATTGGTACAAATAAATGCATGCCATTACATTTCATTTTTATTTAATTGTTAGTTCACCCCCATATCAACCAAGATGTTCATGTCTTTCTTCAGTCGAAAAGAAATGAATGTTTTTGAATATAGTGGACTTCAGTGGTGGCCAGTGTGTTGAAGGTCCAAACTGCAGATTCAGTGAAGCTTCAAAGGGCTCTACACGATCCCAGCTGAGGAATAAGGATCTTACCTAGTGAAACGATTGTTGATTTTCTAAAAACAATTACAGTTTATATACTTTTTAACCACAAATGCTCGTCTTGCACTACCTAGACTCATGCATTACGCAATCACGTTGGAAAGGTCATGCATGATGTAGGCAGAAGTACCGACCCGATGTTTAAAAAGCGCATGTGTTTAAAAAGCCCATGCGCAAAGAAAGTCAAATGCCCTTTACAAAAAAAGGTAACACAACAGTACTGGACGATTTTGAAGTTGGAGGAGACTATGAGATTTTAAGTTTTCACCCTAGCCTACCGTTTTGAACCGAAGTACACAGATGAGGAACTAATCGCATGTAACCTTTTCAGCGTGATTACGTAATCGCAGATCTAGTGCAAAAGCATTGTGGTTAAAAAGTATATCATTTTTTTTGTAGTCTTTTTTTTAGAAAATGATAGATTCTTATTTCTCAGCTAGGATCGTGTAAAGCCCTATGAAGGTGCGGTGAAACTTTGGACCCCCAACCTGTTGGCCACCACTGATGTCCATTATATGGATCCTGAAATGTTTTCCTCAAAAAACAATTTCTTTACGACTGAAGAAAGAAAGACATGAACATCTTGGATGACTTGGGGGTGAGTACATTATTGGATTTTTTTTTTTTTTTTATTCCAGAAGTGAACTAATCTTTTAACGCATTTCTAAAATTTGGAGTTGCATTCTCTAAAAGATTGTGCTTGCAGTTTACTTTCACTACCCCTCTTTTGACATGTAATGAAAGTGATGGCCGAGTCATTAATAAACGGTTCCTTCGAGATATTTCATGGAATTTTATTTTCACACTGGTGTAACAAATAAGTCTGGATCAACTCAGGAACTGTTTAAATACACCAATTATTGTAATTGGTACAAATAAATACATGTCATTAAAGAACATTCTCATTAAAGGATTAGTTCATTTCCAGAATAAACATTTCCTGATAACTTACTCATCCCAATCTCATCCAAGATGTTCATGTCTTTCTTTCTTCAGAAAAGAAATTAAGGTTTTTGAAGAAAACATCCCAGAATTTTTCTCCATATAGTGGACTTTAATAGGGATCCACGGGTTGAAGGTCCAAAATGCAGTTTAAATGCAACTTCAAGGGGCTCTACCTGATCCCAGTCAAGGAAAAGGGTCTTATTTAGTGAAACCATTAGTGATTTTCTAAAAAAATTACACTTTATATACTTTTTAACCACATATGCTCGTCTTCCACAGTCATGTTGGAAAGGTCACGCGTGACACAGCAAATGTGCAAAGAAAGTCAAACACCCTTTACAAAAAAGGTAAAACAATGATGTTGGATGATTTTGAAGTTGGAGTGTTCTGCCCTACCTTTCTGAACCAGTGTACACAGACGAAGAATTAACCTTGCGTGACCTTTCCAAGTCATAACCACAGCGCTAGTGCAAGATGAACATTTGTGGTTAAAAAGTATATAAGTGTTTATTTTATTTTTTTTTTAGGAAATGACTGATCATTTCACTAGATAAAACCCTTATTTCTTGGCTGAGATCATATAAAGCTCTTTGAAACTGCATTGAAACTGCAATTTCAGACTTTCAACCTGTTGATCTCCATTGAAGTCCACTATATGGAGAAAAATCCTGGAATGTTTTCCTCAAAAACCTTCATTTCTTGGACTGAAGAAAGAAAGACATGAACATCTTGGATGACAAGGGGGTGAGTACATTATATGTGAATCTTTGTTTTAGAAGTGGACTTCTCCTTTAACAAAGAAGAATAGTGTAATGAATGTATTGTTCATTGTCCGTCCATGTCAGCTAATACATTAACGTGAACAAATGACACTTTATTGTAAGTGTTTAAGTGTTACCATTACTTTTTTGAAGTAACTTACCCAACAAGCGTTTAAACAAGTGTTTATTCTGGAAGTGAACTAATTATTTAATGTCAGATTAGAAATAGTTCTCTTCGAAATATATGCATCTTTGAGTGCTCACCTTTAGTCTGTCACTGTCCAGGTTGAGAAGCTGCTGCCCATCGATGGCCTGTGTGCTGAACTCTGGTGTGTACTGATCCATGTTCATACCCATCAGCCAATGACACACCTGCTGGGACGTCCAATCAGAGACAGGACGGTTCTGCCAATGATATTCCTTCCCTCCAGGACAAGGCTCCTCATCCAGCATCTAATACACACACACACAGTATCATCTAGATGAATTTCACAGAATCGTTTTTATAAATACACTTTTTGGTTACTGTAGAATATAATGAAGATGAAAGAATGAATTTCAGATGATTTGGGTGCACAGAACTTATTTTGGATGAAGTGAATGTTATCTCACACAACATTGTGCATGCATCTGATCCTCTTGGTCATGCAAAACAAACACTACTGAGAACAGCCACATGAAAACAAACAGGGAACGCCATCAGCACACGCATGCAGTGCCTGAACTAAAAATAACTACAATACAGGAACTACACAAATGAAAGGGCGGGAGGCACGAGACAATACTTGACCTTTCAGACGGCCACAGGAAACCCATGCAAACGAACAGCGGTGAGAGCGTCATGTTTGATCTGCACTCACCTCGCTGGAGGAGAAGGTTAACGTATGAGAACGGCCTGACAGGTTGGGCTCCACCACCAGCCCACAAAAATCTGAAGCAGGACTGCTGGGGTTCGAATCATCTAGCACTGACAAACTCTAGAACGGGCACAGAGAGCAGGATTTGATATTTAAACACGAAGATTGGGGGGAGTTTCAGCTATTTACACCATTAGAATCAGCCAAGAACTTGTCAGCAGGGGTAACATCATCAACAGTCCTATGACAAAATGACTAGAAATACTACAAGTGTCGGACCGATATATTAACCCGGCTAATTACCCAACGAACATTCGGGTAAAGTCTACTGTAAGTAGACATTATTTGTTTAAAATATTTGGAGTTATAAGGAAAAATAATTATTTAAAGGTATTGACAGTGGGTTTTGATGCAGATTTCATAAATCGGTTTGATTTTGATTCACAAGCTCTTGATTCAATCCAATTTTGATTGTGATTAATTTGGTTATATGGGCCATTCAACAGAAATGGAGCAAACTGCTGTCTCACAACCAAAAAACACATTTAAAAAGCAGATAAGTATTCACATCTTTTACTAAAAAACGTTTACTAAAATCCTTCTATTATCTGTTGAAACCCACAATTATATTTAAAATGTCAGTAAGCTTGATATATATTAAATCATCATTTAGTGGGTACTTTCAATTGGTAGATGGCTGTCCCGAACCCTAACCCCTAAATTTCAACGTATGAAAATGACATTAAAATAATTTTTGGATTTTAATCCACTGTTGTTTTTAAAAAAATCTTTTTGATTTGTTAAAAAAAAAAAAAAAAAAATTATGTACAAAAAACATGTCCAGCATTTTTCATGTCACTACTGAAACAGTGTATGTTTTAGTCCATTGGCCAAGACTGATTTTAACTACATTTTAACTACACCCCTACATTTATGATCACAAAATATTTATGTGTGCCACCTCTCATAGCTACATGGTGAGTAGATTTTTCTATAATTAAACACGTTTTTGGGAGATATTCCATATTATTTAATTTTTATATGTGTACAACGGTTCAGAACTGTGCTAGCTAACCATGTGCTGATTAGCAACTTTGCTCTAGGTTCAAAAGTATCTAAAATGGTCACTACCGAAACATTCGGTGAAGTTTCGGCAGTGACATCTTCATTTTTTTGGGTGTTATCCTATAAAATTTTCACTACCGAAACTTCACCAAAAGTGACAATTTCATGGGACAACACCCAAAATGACGTCATGAAATTATCCCATAAAAATGTCACGGCCGAAACATGTCATCATTGTTTCGGTAGTGACAAAAGGGAACACAGAATCCTTTATTTTGGGGGAAATAAACTACATTTTTGTAAAGTTATGCAATATTTTAGTATGTTTTAGCAGTGTTATAGTACGCAAGTTAAAATTCTGTAATGTGATGTGGTTGCTACCAAAACATTACCGTCACTACCAAATATGTGCTGTCACGACTGAAACATGGGATGTTTTGTCAAAAATGAAGTATACTGGATTATCAACTAAGATGTTATCATAGTTTTTGGTGTATATTCAGACTAATGGATCCTTAAATTTAAAATCAGTATAATCAAATTCAGTACGATGATGCAGTATGATCAGTATGATTAGTTTTGCCTTTTACAAAGAAAAATTGGATTCAAAATCTCATAAATCACACTTGAAATATTGTTAAAATTACCTGTGATTTACCTCTGAAAACTTTTTAATAAAATAGAAAAAAATATATTTACAAGGAAGATTTGAGCAAAATCTTAATAGGTCAATCTAATCCTTCTTTCTTAATTGTATATTACTGTGTTTCGGTAGTGACAAATTTTAAGAGGAGAGGACAAATATTCCCAAACTTTCTGCACAATTACTAGAAATGTGTACCTTGCATATTATACAATTTGCAAACATACAATTTTT
Organism: Labeo calbasu; assembly: GCA_019740295.1. Classification (NCBI taxonomy): domain Eukaryota; kingdom Metazoa; phylum Chordata; class Actinopteri; order Cypriniformes; family Cyprinidae; genus Labeo; species Labeo calbasu. Next base: position 25,197 of record JAHKKF010513071.1, on the reverse strand, counting down.
TTTTTCCCCCAAGATGTTTCCAACTATGACTTTGAACCAATTGTGTAGAATGGCCCATATACAGTATCACCTACAGTACACAGAAATTTAATTTAAAAAAAAATCTCTCAACCAGTGCTCTAAAGTTTATAGGAAACTGTGTCAGTTGGTGCATTACTATAATATTAAAAGTTAAAATTGTAAGTCCAAACTATAAAATTCATTTGCTATATATTGTTAGATATAATAATCAACACTCAAATAAGAGTGAGCTGTTAATATCGGTACATCAAAATGAAAATCATTTTCAATAGTGTAATTAAAATTGTCAAGCCAGCCCTATTAATATTACTTTATATTGGGTATTTGTTTCTAACTTATATCGGTCAACCACCACCTATTTACAACTACTCTTCAGCAACAGCTACAACATACTGTAACAGCACAAGACAGAAACATACTAAACTCAACCCGATCTCACATGAAAACGCAACTATTTTACAAGGTAGAGATTTCGTATGAATTTGTATGATGTGAAAAAGGTATGAATTTTACTAGTGCTGAGCAACGATTATTTACGATTAATCACATCCAAATTAAACGTTTTTATTGTTTATATAATATATGTGTGTGCACTGTGTATATTTATTATGTATAGATAGACACACATACAGTATATATTTTGAAAATATTTACAAAAACTTTTGTTTTGGATGCGATTAATCGTGATTAATCGTTGCTCAGCACTAATTTTTACACACTTTAAACACAACCATCACTAGGGCGCAAGTAGATCGTACAAAAACATACGAATGAGATGTTATGTAAAATAGTTGTGAATTGCCAGGAGACTGTGTTGACTAAACCATATAAGCAGTGTAATGCATCTACATGTTGATTTGACAATAAAAGCCTGTATTTGAATGCTGAAAAAAAAAAAATCACTTGGAAAAAAAAAGGAGTGAGTGTACAAATCAAATCTGATTAAATCAGAAGCAGCTTCATGCATCTAGTGCACTGCATTCAACAAAACTAATGTGATTCTACGCATATTAAAGCTCAACACATTAGGTTTGACATTTAGCTAGAATTTCACTACATTTCTAGATTAAATTTGACATCTATGAGCGTTTATAAAAGAAAACATACTGTACCAAATCTAAGGAGCGACTGAACAGAGAAGACCAGGAGAGGTTTGTCTGTTCGGGGAGAGGGGTTAATAATATGACATCACTGTCCCAAACCTTTACCAAACACGCTTCAGCTGGAGCTGATGAAACGGAAAGGGTTCAAAGAGCTGCTGAATTCATTTTCTGACACATGGACCGAGTCTGTTTGGCTCAAGTCTGCTGAATGATCGCATCCGTATGGCTGCAGGCCTCAACCCAGAACATTTCGACGCTGCTTCCTCCTTGGCAACTCACAATTACAAACAAACTAAACCAAGACCAGCTGGATTCCAGATATTTGTTGTGTTTGTTATTTAGTTTTGTCGTGTGTTTGGCAGAAAGATGGTTTGTTCTCGCATTTGACTCACTTTATCTAGAAATGTTAGTCCATGAATACACTACTGTTTAAAATAAATTAAAACTTTTATTCAGCAAGGTTGCATTAAATGAATCAAAAGTGACAGTAAAGGCTTTTACATTCTTACCAAAAATGTTCTTTTTTTTTTTTTCCCCAAATAAAAAACTGTGTTAAACAGTGATAGTAATTATAAATGTTTCTTGAGCATGAAATCAGCCTATCAGAATGATTTCTGAAGGATCATGTGACACTAAAGACTGGTGTAATGATGCTGAAAATTCAGCTTTGCATCATAGGAATAAATTACATTTTAAAATATATTAAAATATAAAAGTTGTTTTAAATTGTAATATACCGTTTCTATTGTATTTCTGATCAAATGAATGACATCCTTGGTAAACATAAGAAACTTTTGCAAAAACATTTATAATTTGGTGCCCTTTTTTGTGAAAAGCATTAAAACTACATTCAACTATTATCTAACACGATTAATTTAGAATGAACGCTGTCTAGTTTGAAGCACATCTAATGTCTTGATTTGATCACTTTGTGTTTTGTGTTTCATGTTTATTCCGAGAAATAAACAAAAAAGAATGAGAAAAAACATCTTGTATAATTACTTTTCGTAACTTATTTGTGGAAAGTGGCAAATATTTATATTATTTTGCTCTAGAACTGCAAGAGTCAAGATATTAAAGGAGAGGTCCACTTCCAGAAGAACAACTGACAGATAATGTACTCACCCACTTGTTATCCAAGATCTTCATGTCTTTCATTCTTCAATCATAAAAAAATAGTTTTTTGAGGAAAACATTTCATCATTTTTCTCCATATAATGGACTGATATGGTGCCCCGATTTTGAACTTCCAAAATGTAGTTTAAATGCGGCTTCGAACGATCCCAAATGTGGTTGTAAACGATCCCAGGAAGAAGGGTCTTATCTAGCGAAACGATCGGTTATTTTCATTAAAAAAATACAATTTACATACTTTTTAATCTCAAACACTCGTCTTGCCTTTCTCTCCCTGAACTCTGTGTATTCTGGCTCAAGACAGTTAGGGTATGTCGAAAAAACTCCAATCGTATTTTCTCCCTCAGCTTCAAAAATAATTTCAAAATCATCAGAATACACAAGAGTTCAGGTAGAGCAAGACAAGACAAGCGTTTGAGATTAAAAAGTATATAAATCGTATTATTTTTATGAAAATAACTGATCGTTTTGCTAGATAAGACCCTTCTTATCCCATTCAAACTGCATTTTGGAAGTTCAAAATCTGGGCACCATATCAGTCCATTATATAGAGAAAAATCCTGAAATGTTTTTTCGCAAAAAACAATTTCTTTACGACTGAAGAAAGACAGACATGAACATCTTGGATGACAAGATGGTGAGTACATTATCTGTAAATTGTTGTTCTGAAAGTGGACTTCTCCTTTAAGAGTAATATAAATGTCAAGATAATGTCAGAATTCACATTCTACATATTAAGCTGAGAGTAAAATTGTTCTCATTCATACTCATACATACAAGTCAATTCATGGGTAAGTTTTGATGATCTATAATTTTTCTGGACTAGTTTTCATTTGTGCAAGAGAATCAATCCTTGAGCAGAACTGCTCCATGAGAGTAGTAGTTATTACCTTGTTTTTGGAGTTGTGGCTGTGTTCGCTGGCATCTGCAGCGGTGTGTGGGAGACTGCTGGACGAGGATGACGGCTCTCTGTCTCGCTCTTTGTCTTTCTCTCCAAACCAGGAGAAGGGCATGCAGGTGGGGATGGAGGTCATGGACTCTGAAGGGGAGACTCGGACCCCTGACTCCTCCAGTAACTCAGCTGAACCCCTACAACGCAAGACATTGAGACATACGGAGAGAAAATACTGTATAACTGTATAATACTGTAAATAGTTCTGTGCTCTAGAAGCAATGATGAATGCATTTTACCAGGCTTTAGATACTTATTCCAATGCCAACATTTTGTATTTGTTTAGCTGGATCTGTTAATACACGTGACATTGACTAATCTATGACACAGCTTGCCTTCAACTTCTGCTTGCAAAACCAATGAGTAAAAAGGAAAAAGTACACAGGAGTGCATATGTGGTTCCTAACAGAGGGCCAGAGGGTGGAATGCTGACAAGCAGAGCTTTTATGCTGACAACTAACGTCAAATGGATTTGTATCCACATCAAATGTGGAAGTGCATGCGTGTACCTGGTATTCGCTACATTATGAGGACCAAATGTCCCCACAAGTGTCGTAATACCAGTCACTTTTGACCTTGTGGGGACATTTTTGGTCCCCATGTGGAAACAAGCTTATAAATTATATAGCATGAAGTTTTTTTTTTGAAAATCTAAAATGTAGAAAGTTTTCTGTGAGGGGTAGGTTTAAGTGTAGGGTTAGGGTAAGGGATATAAAAAAACAGTTTGTACAGTAGGAAAACCATTACGCCCATGTATGTCCCCATAATGACACAAATATCAGTCTGTGTGTGTGTGTCCCTGGTATTCCCTACATTATGGGGACCAAATGTCCTCAAAAGTATAGTAATACCAGTAATTTTTGATCTTGTGGGGATTTTTTTTTGTCTCCTTGAGGAAACAAGCTGATAAATCATACAGAATGAAGTGTTTTAGGGTTTGGGTTAGAGTAAGAGGATAGAAAAAACAGTTTGTACAGTATAAAAACAAATTACGTCCATGGAACGTCTCCATAATACATTGAAACTCAACATGTTCATGTGTACCTGCTGTCCAGTGATGCCCTTGTAGCTTCTTTGCTTATTTTTTTCCCCTTTCCTCCTGATTTCCTTAAACCACTATCAGAAACAACACAGTCAGGAAAACACATTAAATACAACAACACAATCAATATTGAACTAGTCGACAAGAAGAGGCTTGGGCGACCAAAATTTTATTAGTTGCTTAATCGCAGAAAAATCCACAGGAAGTGGCAAAGTCACGCAGTCCATGATGGACAGACCATTATCGGCTGGTCTATGTGATAATACAGTACATCGGGCAGGACATGCAAACGCTTGCCTATCGGTCATCTACCTCAAATATGTGCGCTATTCAAGTGTCTGTACGGAGTGTGAAAGCTGAATAGTAGCATGCTCACTGCGTGACAGATAGAGGCACTGGTGCGGTCACTTGCACTTAAAATACTCTGTCTGTTTTGGTCATACAGATAAAAGTAATACATCTTTCGAATCTGTAAAGACTCTTTGTTTATTTGTGTGCGCTCACAATAACAACAAAACATTGCGCTTTTGCAAAATAATGAAAGCAAACAGGATGCGCTTTCTGCCGTAGGCAGTTATGCTATGTAGGCAATTAAAGGTTCATTATTATGATTTAAATGGTTTAATAATAAACATGCAATTAGTTGAGTAATGCTTCAAATGAACGACTACTAATTGACTAGAAAAATCTTTAGGTCAAGGATAGCCCTAGAACTTACAAAAAGAACAAAACAAAAGTTCACTGTGACCTATCAGAATCTTATTTACTTATATAGCAAAATGCTATGGAGAAAAGTGTGGAATTTTGAACATACCCAAAATCTGGGAATCTTCTTTTGGTTTTTCCAGCTGCATCATTAGACTCGTCTAAAATAAACACAAGAATTGTATTAGAAAACAAACACAGACAAACACCTGATGGCCAGGCTAACACGGATTGACTGATTATTTAATATGACAATGTTTACTGTAAAAAGCTCTTAAATCCAGCTTGTTACCTTTGACCTCTTTGCCCTTGCCTTTTGACTCTCTCTTCTTTACATTCCGTAGGAAACTGGAGGGGGAGGAGTCTTTAGGGGAGGAGAGGGCGGAGCCTTGAGAATCCCTCTGCACTGATTGGCTGCTGCCCATAACAGAACCTTCATCCTTCGGGTGGTTTGCAGTGGAAGATATGACGACCGGCAGGGACAAACTCTCCTGGATTGATCTCCTACGAGGCGGTGGAGAGTCGGGACTCACAGACTGACTCTCATCATCACCCTAAAAAACAGTCAAATGGATCCAAGGTCAAAGAGAAAGTTAGTGTCCAAAATCGATGTATTGAATTTTTTACAGCAGCCAGTTGCTAATGAAGTTCTTAAGCTCTGTGCGACCTGTGCACTTCTGGTTGGGGAGCTGAGCGTTTCTTTGAGTTTATTGCGAGACGGTGGCCGTTTGGATCTCTGGGCCAGCTGGGCCTTTGCGCGATGGGCGCTGGTGTCCAGACGCTCCGTCTCAGGAACCATCTCACTCCAGTCCGCTCCTGGAGAACAATTCATGGTTAGTTGACTGAGAGATCCTCCAATTGTTTGAATTACTGTTCATATTCAAGTTGGTCAAGTCAGTTTACTGTAGTCACAACAGAAAACTGTTTGTTTTAAAAGTGATTTCAACGTGAACAGCGTTTCATAAATCTCTACGCTACTGACTAACTGATAGTGGACCATCTGGAGACTTAACTACCTGCTTTCTCTCAGGCCTACTCAAAAACAGGACATGTTAGTTTACTTCAGGTCATGTTTTTATGGTTACTTTAATTCGCCATTGTTAGTTTTAACAAGGGTGGTACTTTCATGTGCTGGGTTTAGTTTTTGCATCTGAAGAAACAGCATCAGCAAACACTATTGCATAAAACTGTTAATGAAGAAACAGTATTATTGAATAATGTGGTACAAGTAGTTAATAAAATAGGATGCATGCAGGTATACAGTTGAGGTCAGAAGTTTACACACACCTTGCAGATTGTGCAAAATGTGAATTATTTTACCAAAATAAGAGGCATCATACATAATGCATGTTATTTTTTATTGAGCATTGACCGGGATAAGATATTTCACCTAAAAGACGTTTACATATAGTCCACAAAATAATAGTTGCATTTATAAAAATGACCCCATTCAAAAACTTACATACACTTGATTCTTAATACTGCGTTGTTATCTGAATGATCCACAGCCATGTTGTTTTTTGTTGTTGTTTAGTGATAGTTGTTTATGAGTCCCTTGTTTATCCTGAACAGTTAAACTGCCTGTTGGTCTTCTGAAAAATCCTTCATGTACCAAACATGTTCATGTTTTTCAGCATTTTTGTGTATTTGAATTCTTTCCAACAATGACTGTATGACTTTGAGATCCATCTTTTCACACTGAGGACAACTGAGGGACTCATATGCAACTACTACAGAAGGTTCAAATGCTCACTGATGTTCCAGAGGGAAACACAATGCATTACAGCCAGGGGTGTAAACTTTTGAACAGAATAAAGGTGTGTATATTTTTCTTATTTTGCCTAAATATCACGCTTTTCTTCATTTAATACTGTCCTTCAGAAGCTACAGAATGTACTTACATGTTTTCCAAGAGACAAAATAAGTTAAATTTACCCTGATCTTGAAAGTTTCCACCCCCCGGCTCTTAATGCATTGTGTTTCCTTTTAAACATTAGTGAGTGTTTGAACCTTCTGTAATAGTTGCATACGAGTCCCTCAGTTGTCCTCAGTGTGAAAAGATGGATCTCAAAATCATACAGTCATTGCTGGAAAGTGTTCAAATACACAAAAATGCTGAAAAACCAAAGAATTTGTGGGACCTGAAGGATTTATCTGAAGATGATTAACTGTCCAGGACAAACAAGGGACTCATGAACAACTATAACTAAACAAAAAAAAAAACACTGTGGATCATTTGGGTAACAACAGTATTAAGAATCAAGCATAAATAAACTTCTGAATGGGGTCATTTTTATAAATTCAACTATTATTTTCTCTTGTGGACTATATGTAAACGTCTTTTAGGCGAAATATCTTACTCAGGTCAGTATTAAAAAAAAAAGTAACATGCATTTTGTATTACCCCTATTATTTTGGTAAAATAATTAACATTTTGCAGATTCTGCAAGGTGTATGTAAACTTTTGACCTCAACTGTATCTAATCATTTACCTTTGGAAAATAACTAATTAGAAAAATGCGACTAGAAACGCAGACCTTGGGTTGAACTATTTTATATATGAAAAGTCAACTGCATGCTTATTTAGCACAATTATGTATATTTTCCATGTTGCTGTTCCTCTCTGCAGCAGTTTTAATGTTTCTGACTATTTCTGACTGTTTTTCGCATTATATAACTCCAGTCTGAGCTCAGCATGACCTCACAATCAATTAATCCTTCTTGGATTTAGAAAGCCATTAAAAATCATCTAGAGGTTTAACTCACCCAGCAGAATTGAATCTGCAGACTTACTGCCCGACAGCGTAGATTCATGATGACCGTTGCCAGATTCAAGCTTTGCCAACTACACAGAAATATATTGATAGGTAGAAATCAGAGAACATGAAACGTTCATTTTTGCTGAAATCGCTGATCATATGAAGTGTGTTCTCACTCTGCGTTGCAGATCCTCTATCTGAGTCTTATATTTGGCCTCTCTGTCCTCCAGAGTTCTCCGTAAATCGTCCTCCCTCTGCTCATACTCCACCTCTCTGCAACACAAACACACATTCAACCAGTCAGAATGTTTATTTCTAATGTGTGCAATGTTATGTTTAGATATGCAAATTATACATTAGCTCATTTAATATGCACACATTTTGCATAGAGTTCCAGAACAGAAATTTGAACACAGGATAAAAGCCAGGTTAAAAATTTTGGTTTCATTTTGTTGAACCCTCTGTAAAAACAGAGATAGGAATAAAACTATAAGGTTTAATGTATATAAGTGCTACTGAAGTGAAGATTTCTGGATCAGGACATGAGAAAAATAATTTTGAGAAAATAGCAAGATATGTATTATAATTAAAATCTACAGATTCATATATATGTGTATTTTGGATGTTGGAAGTTTCAACTAGTCTGAAAGAAGAAATGCTATGGAAGCAAAATACCACAAAATCTCAAAAATGACCAGTTCATGATAAAACAATGGCATTGCCTGTACTGTCTTTCAGTAAGTGGCATTTTAAGCCCATTTTGAAAGGTTAGTTGACTGTAAAGGATTCTCACTTTCATGTCACTTAAATTCTGTATAACCTTCTACTGTGAAATGCATAAGAAAATGGGAAGAATACAATGAAAACATACTATGACTGGGGGCTGCCACAACAGACAAAACAGCATTATTATTGTTCCAAAAACTACGTTCATGCAAATCGCAGACTATGTGACCCCGGACCACAAAACCAGTCGTAAGTAGCATGGGTATCTTTGTAGCAATAGCCAACAATACATTGTATGGGTCAAAATTATTGATTTTTATTTTATGCCAAAAATCTTAAGGATATTACGTAAAGATCATGTTCCATAAAGATATTTTGTACATTTCCTACCATAAATGTATCAAAACTTAATTTTTGATTAGTAATATTCATTGCTAAGAACGATGCGATATTTCAATTGGTTTTTTTTGCATCCACAGATTCCAGATTTTCAAATAGTTGCATCTCTGCGAAATATTGTCATATCTTAACAAAGCATGCATCAATGGAAAGCATTTTTATTCAGCTTTCTCAAATTCAAATGACCCTTATGACTCTGGTTTTGTGGTCCAAGGTCACATATACCAAGGATGATCACAAAGCAGTAAAACCTTATACTAATGGAAAGATCAGTGCTGGCGTCACAACTCACTTTTGCTGATAGTCCTTGAGCAGTTTCTTGGCTTTGCTGTATTTTTTATCCAGAGCTTCATACTGGCTCTGCGTGTCATTGAGTTGTTCGTTGATGCTTTTACAGAGAGCCTGAGCCTCCAGCCAGTTCTTCTCCATCTGAGCGATTCTCTCAGAGTTCTCCTGAACGCTCCTTTCTAACTGAGCTTCCCTCGCCTCCCACGCCACACGCTCCTCTGACGACTCTCTCAACTACAACAGAAACAAAACCATATCAGTTACAACACACAGGAACTGCCGTATGTTTGATATAAACGTATAAGATGGTTCATAAGAACGTACTCGCTCTTTTAGTTCATCTACTTCAGCTTCTGCAATCGTGTGTTTTATCTGGAGCTGAAATTAAAACAGAATATGCATGAAATTATCAAATGGTTAATGGGAATTGATTACATAAGTGATTACATAAGCATAAGTGAAATGCACAAAAGTCTGTTACCTCTTTAAATCTGAATGTTAGTTGAGCGGCGTCCATGTTTGACGGCAGGAACATTTCCTCGCTCTCGGGCAGGTCGTACACTTCCACAGTCCTCCTGCCGAAACTCGAACCAAGGATGCCATCCTCCCCACCTTCCTCCTCATCCTCGTAGTGCTCGTCCTGTCATGACATCAGAGATGCAGACATGATATAACGCATAGAACAAGAAACAACCAGTCCAAAAATAGAACAAAGTTGAGAAATAAGTTATGAATTAACAAAGTAACCCAAGTATAATGAAAACTGTGAAATATTAACCTTTCAGAACTCAACAGCTTAATGTACCTGCACAGGTACCAAAAACACAGTGGTTCAAAACAAGTATAAACCCTACTCCCAAATCTGTTTCCTCATTCAACAAGGTGGATTTTTACATAGTTTTGCATACTTGTGAACATTCAACAGAGCAGTTCTGGTGAAATTACAGCATGGCTAAAAAAGTCAGAAGGTGTTTCTTTAACTCAGCTTTGCAGCACGCCAGTCTAAAGGTGTGGTCGAATTAGCTTTGGTGAAATGGTTAAAAAAAAAAAAAAAAGGGACATTGTCAATAGTGTAGCAATGCACAAAGCTCACACACAAATCACTTTCAAACAAAGTCGCTTTCTGTTTAACCACTTTATTTTTTGGCAAAATTGTCAACATGATTGCCAATGATGTCAAACTACAATCATCGAATCAATGATGAACTGACTTAAATGGGAAAATTGAGTGTTTACTATTGTCCTCTTGCACTATTTTCCGGTTTAATACTCTGAAGCTGCTTTGACACAATCTGTATTTTATAAAGCACTACACAAATAAAGGTGATTTGCTGGTCAATGCAGCAATTTCACATGACCAACAAAACCTGCATAGGGAATTTTCTGCTCCTGTGCGAAATTTCCAAAATGTTATTACTTTTTAAATGGATTATATGGATTCAATGTATTACATAATTATTGAAATGGATTTTGCCAAGCAACGGTCAATGTGAATGTACCTTAAAACCCTCAGACAACCAAAGATCTAAATAAACTTAAAAAGGTACATGTGGACCAAGTTAGCAAGTTTTGGCTAGTTAGCATGGTCCAGTTAGCCCCTGCTGTTGGGTAACACTTGTTGGGTAAGTTACTTCAAAAAAGTAATGGTAACACTTTACAATAAAGTGTCATTTGTTAAAGTTATTTAATGTATTAGCTAACATGAACGAACAATGAACAATACATTCATTACACTATTTGTCTTTGTTAAAGGAGAAGTCCACTTCCAAAACAAAGATTCACATATAATGTACTCACCCCCTTGTCATCCAAGATGTTCATGTCTTTCTTTCTTCAGTCGTAAAGAAATTATGTTTTTTAATGGGAAACCATTTCAGCATTTTTCTCCATATAATGGACTGATATGGTGCCCCGATTTTGAACTTCCAAATGTGGTTGTAAACGATCCCAGCTGAGGAAGAAGGCTCTTATCTAGCGTAATGATCGGTTATTTTAATAAAAATAATACAATTTATATACCTTTTAATGCCAAACGCGTGTCTTGTCTTACTCTGCCTGGACTGTTTTTGTTCCGGTTCATGACAGTTAGGGTATGTCGAAAAACTTCCATCTCATGTTCTCCCTCAACTTCAAAATC
>JAHKKF010513071.1:0-13850 GCA_019740295.1 Labeo calbasu | reverse complement strand
CTTCTGCAGCGATGTAGGATGATTTTGAAATGATTTTTGAAGTTGAGGGAGAAAATACGATTGGAGTTTTTCGACATACCCTAACTGTCTTGAGTCAGAATATACAAAGAGTTCAGGGAGAGCAAGACAAGACGAACGTTTGAGATTAAAAGTATTTTAATTGTATTTTTTTTAATGAAAATATCCGAGGGACAGTTTACAACCGCATTTGGGATCGTTTGAAGCTGCATTTAAACTGCATTATGAAAGTTCAAAATTGGGGCACCATATCAGTCCACTATATGGAGAAAAACGCACAAATGTTTTTCTCAAAAAACATCATTTCTTTACGACTAAACAAAGAAAGACGTGAACATCTTTGATGACAAGGGGGTGAGTACATTATCTGTACATTTTTTTTGGAAGTGGACTGAATGTTAGTTAACCAAAGAGAAGAAGGGGGCGGGATCGGGAAAGGTCCTCGAGCTGGGATTCGAACTCGGGACGCCCGTAGTGCAATGGCGCTGTATGTCGGTGCGCTGCCCATAAGGCTATCAGCGCTGACTTGTTTGTTCATGTTAGTTCATAGAGAATTAACTAATGTTAACAAACACAACTTTAATAATTCTTAATAATGCATTAGTAAATGCATTAGTAAATGCTGAAATTAACATTACCTAAGATTAATAAATGCTGCAGAAGCATTGTTTATTCTTAGATTAGATTAGTTAGATTACTAGATTACTAGAGTAGTCCTTTAAATAAATAATATAAAATTGCATAAATTATTCTTGAACTGACCAAAGTATTTCAGGGAGAAGGTTATATTTAAACATACATTTTAACATTAGATGTTACATTTTCATGTTAAATCCACTATTGTTGTATATAGAATTACTTTACAGTCTATACCTGTGGTTCTCAACTCCAGTCCTCAGGGCCCACTGCACATTTGCACATTTTATATGTTTTCCTCATTTAACACACCTGATTCAGATCATCTGCTCATTAGGAGAAAGATCCATGAACTGAACTGAGTGTGCCAGATTCAGAAACATACAAAATGTGCAGAGCAGTGGGCCCCCGAGGACTGGAGTTGAGAACCACTGGTCTATACAGTATTTAATGCAATTACATTAGAAGTAACTGTAATTAAATTACAGAAAAATTAAGAATAATCCCTTACCCATTTTATATGCATTACACCCAACACTGTCTGTAACCACACCAAAGCTGTTCAATAAATGTTTCTTTATCGATATCATACTGTATATATCATGAGGTAAAGCACTAGCTGAGGAGGTAAGTAAATTGGTACACCATCTATTTATGAATTTATAATAAACGCACTGATACTTTCAGAACTACTACTTAAAAAAAACACAGGGACAAACTACTGATACTGAGCTAAAAAGTAACCCAAAACAATTCCGTATCACTCCAAATATGTACAATGCCTAAGCACTGACGTAAGAAAAAAACCCCATGAAGTGCATTTTACTGACCTCTTCAGTGGACTGCTCGTATGTGTCGTCCACCTGCTGCTGCTGCTGCCGCTCCTGCTCGAGGGTCTCACTGATCAGTCGTGCCACCTCACTTTGAGTACCTGGCTTCTCTCGGCCAATCAGAAACCTGGACATGGTGATTGACAGGTCAGCAAGGGGGAAACAAGGATGATTACGTGTGAAACGTATACCGATCTGCTGATATCAGGTAGAGAGGAAACAACAGATGCTGTGTGAGTGTTTGCATTGTTTATTTGCATGTGGTGAACAGGAACAGAGGTCTGCAAACTTGCTCCTGGAGAGCTACCTTTCTGCAGACTTCAGTTCAAATCCTGCTCCAACAAGTAACCCTGAACCTCTTGATTAGCTGGTTCAAATGTGTTTGATTGGGGTTGGTCATGGCCAAAAATATCGGCACCCTTGCAATTCTGTCAGAAAATACAACACTTCTCCAATTTCATATGTTTTGGGATTCATGTCCTTATTGTTTTTGTTTGCACTGCAACAACACAAAAAAAATGAGAAATAAAGTCAAACTTGTTAAAATTTCACACAGAACTCAAAAATGGACTGGACAAAATTCTTGGCACCTTGTCAAAATTGTAAAAAATAATTGCTTTTCAAGCATGTGATGCTCCTGTAATTTTTATTTAGACACACCTGTGGCAAGTAACAGGTGTGGGCAATATAGTAATCACACTTGCAACCGGTTAAAATTGAGAAAAGCCGACTCAACCTTTGTGTTGTGTGTCACACTGAGCATGGAGAAAAAAAGAAGTGTAAAGAGCTGTCTGTGGATTTGAGAGAAAAAAAAATTGTGGAAAAACATCCAAACAAATTCAAGCTGATCTGCAGACACAGGGTACAGCAGTGTCAGCTCGCACTATCCGTCGCCATCTGAATGAAAAAGGACGCTATGGTAGGAGACCCAAGAGGACACCACTGCATAAAAAAGCAAGACTGGAGTTTGCCAAAACTTTTGTGACAAAACCACAATCCTTCTCGGAGAACGTACTGTGGACAGATGAGACAAAAGTAGAGCTTTTTGGTAAAGGACATCATGGCACCGTTTACAGAAAAAGAAATGAGGCCTTCAAAGAAAAGAACACAGTCCCTACAGTCAAACATTGTGGAGGTTCAATGATGTTTGGGGTTGCTTTGCTGCTTCTGGCACTGGATGCCTCGACTGTGTGAACGGTAACATGAAATCTGATGATTACCAAAGTCGCCAGTGTCAGAAAGCTGCGACTCCACCAGAGGTCATGGGTCTTCCAGCAGGACAATGAGCTGAAACACACTTCAAAAAGCACTCAGAAATGGTTACAAACAAAGCGCTGGAGAGTTCTGAAATGGCCAGCAATTAGTCCAGACCTGAATCCCATAGAACACCTATGGAGAGATCTCAAAACAGCAGTTGGGAGAAGGCATCCTTCAAATCTGAATGACCTGGAGCAGTTTGCAAAAGAAGAGTCGTCCAAAAATCCAGGTTACAGGAAGCGACTGATTCGAGTTATTTTTTCCGAAGTGGGTGCTACCAAATATTAAGTTAAGGATGAAAATAATTTTGTCCAGTGCCTGTGTTGGAATTGTATCAGATTTGACTTTTCTTCTGTTTTTTTGTGTTCTTCCAATGCAAACAAAAAAAAAAAAAATTAAACGTGAGTAGCAAAATATTTGCAACTGCAACAATTTTCTGAGAAAAGGGTTGCATTTACTGACACAATTGCAAGGGTGCCGATATTTTTGGCCATGACTGTATGCCTGTTTATTCAGCATATCGTATATGGTCACATCAGCGTGCGTGTATCTCTTAGCAGTAGCAAGTCCATATTTGCTCTGCAGCAGTGCGTGTAGCAGATCTAGTCTGATAAACACAGAAAATACATATTTTCTTTTGTGCTCAACAGAAGGAATAAACTTAATTTGGAGCAAGTGGAGCATGAGTAAATGATTACAGAACTGTCATTTTTGGGTGAACTGTCCCTCAAGCATTTACAATCTCAAAACTATATACGAAACATTAACAGATATATTTTTTTGATAACATAACTAACAACTGTGTAGTTAGGCTACATATTACATGGAATGAAAATTCAAAGTTTCATTTCAATTTAATTCATTCAAAATGAAAAGTCCTGCCTTACATATGTCAACATAGGGATGAAATCTACTTGTTTCTGATATCAAATCTAATGCATCTTCACAAGCCTCTTTTCATCATGTAAAAACAGCTACAGTACGCTTGGTCTCTTTACATGCCAGTCAGATGGTCTCATGCTATCTATCTGATAACACAAGAATTAAGAAAGACATCTGTGATGACATTTATGGTGATGACCACACTCATCTAACTAGACTGAATGTGAGTATTTAAGACGGAGCAGGACCAACCTGACAGTTCCCTTTGTGTTCTTAAGGACTGTCGCAGCAAAGAGTTGTGTCACACCCACCAGACTGATGCCGTCCACCTCCACAATCTGATCATTCACCTGAATCCTGGAACAGATAACAGATGTGAACTGCTAAAATACTTAATAAAAATATCATGTGACACTGAAGACAGGAGTAATGATACTGAAAATTCATCTTTGCCATCACAGGAATAAATAACATCTTACAATATATTCAAATAAAAAAAAAAGTTATTTTAGATAGTAGTCATATTTCGCAATACAGTATTTTTGATCCAATAAATGCAGCCTTGGTGAGTATAAGAGACTTCTTTCAAAAGCATTTTAAAAAATCTTTGTGTATGTTTGAGTATGTTTGGGCCTTAACTTGGCAGGAAAATTTTGTGCAGACAACTAATTTAAAAATATGTAAAAAAGTAAATAATGTAATTCACTCAACCAGTTACTTTATTATCTGATAACATAACATACATTACCTTCCACAAAGCTACAAACCATACTCTAATGAAAACCTCTAAAAGTCAACACTTCGACAAAGTCAAACATCTAGGCACTTTAATTCAATGCACTTCAGACTGTTGTAAATGTGCTGATAAACACTGCACTGTGACGTGAAATATACACTAAGCACATTTTCATGACACCATAATAAGTAATATTTAAGTAATCATATCTCTCTGGCCAAAGCACAGCTTGCTAACACTTCTCACACCTAATCTGCACTCATGACCTATTAACTATACATCATAACATGTTTATGACGGACACCCCTGGGGCCTGATACCCAGCTGAGTTGCTTTTTCCAAACGGCAGTAAGTATTTCAAACAAAGTCTGCTTTAAAAAGCCCTTCGGCAGTTGGCAGGGAGTGCTGAGATGCACAGGAAAGAGGAAGAGTGTGTTTTCTGTACTGTGACACAGTCATAAAAGCAGTGTTTGGACAGGGAATGTTAAACAGCCCATCAGACAGATCAAACATGTGTGTCCTGCTTCAGCTGCCCTCAGGAAGCAGCACACGAAGACATGCCCACCACTTCTGCAGCCATAAAATCACACTAAACAGGGCTCACCATCACATACACTGTTCAAAATATTGGTGTTGGTTAGATATATGATAGAACTCTCTTATACTCTACATTTATTTGGTTAAAAATACAGTAAAACATTAATATAGTGAAATACTTTTGCCATTCAATGTATTTAAAATGGCAGTTTATTCCGATTAATATTTTTAGCATCATTACTCCAGTCTTCAATGTCACATGATTCTTCAGAAATCATTCTAATATGCTGATTTGCTGCTCAAGAAACATTTCGTATTATTATAAATCTTAAAAACAGTTGTTCTTCATCATAATTTCATGGAAATCATGATGCATTTTTAATGAATAGCAAATGAACACCAACTATTTAAAACAGAACTGATTTGCAACAGTGTAAAAGTCTTTCCTATGTTATTTATTGATTTTATTTGTCCTTGCTAAATAAAAGTATGCATTTCTATCAAGAAAAAAAGGACCGATTTGGACAATATTATAAGGACACAATATCAAGGCCAGTTGAGGAGAAGTGCGATCTTGCTTTTTTAAGCAATCAAAAATAATTTTTTTCATCTGATGGATGAAACTTATGTGGAAAAACTCTACACTGAATGTCTGGTTGTTGTAAGAAATTCTGTTGTGCCTGTCCAAATGTTTCATCTTTCAATTAATCTTAAGATCTCACCTCCCATCTCTCTCTGCAGCTCCATCCTGTGTGATGGTCTTGACGAAGATGCCCAGTTTCTCCAGACCTTGGTCTGCCCCGACACCCATCCCTATAATACTGATCCCCAGCCCTTTATCACCTACACAAAGAGACGTGAGAAAGTAAGTCTTCCATTTTTTTTTTTTTTTTTTTTTTTGGAATTGAACAATGGAACTGTTTTGCAATTACTGATGCAGGCATACTCTAACATGTACAGTTCCTTCTCAGTTCAAACAGATATTTTTTTGGAATTAAACCAAAAATAGAATAAAAAAAAAATTTAAATGACTTGAATGACTGAAACATGAATTCATTATCATACGACCACAAACATTTACAGAGTTCAGCATCTTGGCAGGGATATTCCCAACAATAACAAACAAACCTCGAAACAATAAAAAGCTGCTTGGTTTAAAAGCAATTAATTTTTGTTTGACCTGTGTCTCATACATCTCAACACTACTGACAATGGACCTATTTTCGGGTCAGTGAGATGGAAAAATCAGCATGAAAACTAAATTAAAAATGTTTTTGTAATTCAAAAAAACCTGTATGACATTGTTAGTCGATTTATAACATAAAACTCTACAGAGGTGTAGAATATGGTGTTTCAAAGTGTTAAGGGGGCCAATTTGCCTTAATCTTCTGGCTTATAAGGGGTCTTTGTATGATTAAAACATCCTGCAAGTATTACAGCTTAAAGAGTCCTCCTCATTATAAACAAAGCATTTATTTAATCTTGCTCCAAAAACGTCTCATTTGGATCTCAGGTGCAAGGTGACGTCACCCAGGAACAAACATTTGCATAAACACTACCTTCAGAGCAAGGCATCGCCGAATAGTCATCTTCCCATCACAGGCCCTGCCCACTGCTGTTCAGTCACTTAACGGCTGATCACTTGAATATGCTGAATGCGAGTGTCAAAACACTCAAAACATGCAATAGCGAGGGGGCGTTGATACTGTTACCTATGCAATGGCGTTAACCAATCATAACAGTGGACGATTATTGAGAAGCCTTAAAGGACACGCCCCTTAAAACAGGTAATTTCAGACAGAGGGTCAGAATGAGGGTTAAAAATAATCATTTTTCCACTTTTTTGTGCAAAAAAACAAACAAAAAAAACTTTATTAACATTATAAGTAAACCTCAAGGAACATATTAAAATAACTAAAAAATCCATGTCATGACCCCTTTAAAGGAGAAGTCCACTTCCAGAACAACAGTTCACAAATAATTTACTCACCCCCTTGTCATCCAAGATGTTCATGTGTTTCTGTCTTCAGTCGTAAAGAAATTATATTTTTTGAGGAAAACATTTCAGGATTTTTCTGCATGTAATGGACTTGATTGGTGCCCCGATTTTAAACTTTCAAAATTTGTTTACTTTTTAAGCACAAAAGCTCGTGTAGCACAGGCTCTGGAATGCGCGTTCTTGAACGATTCGTTCATTTTGAACGAATCTTTAATGTGACTCAGGAAGAACGAGTCGTCTCGGGGAGTTCGTCTCCTATTAGGTTCTGTACTAGAATTAGTTCACCTGTTTCAAGTCTTTGGGTTTTGAGTCGTTTGTTCATCTTATGGGGCTGTCACGTGATGAACGAACAACTCAAACCCAAAAACTTGTCAGATAAGAGGAAAAGTGAGCTAATCATAGACTAAAGACCCAGGTAAACAATGAATTAATCTTTTCTTTTCTTTTCTTATCGTTTCTTATAACATAGCAGTTTTCTCTTGTTTGTAGTGTGATCAACGTTTGTGTAAGCAGTAGATGTGTTAGGGAAGTAACACATAACATTTGAATTATATTTTGATAAAATGAACCAAATGACTCGAAAAATTTTGCTGAACGAGACTCAAAGGTCCGAGTCGGTAAAATGATCCGAACGTCCCATCACTACTACGAATCATGTCTTCGAATCACCACAAGTTCATTGCCTGTGTACTCCGGATCAAAAAGGTAGAGTATGTCGGAAAACACCTTTGCACGTTCGCTTTGTAAACACTGGGTCTGTGGTTCCGCATGACCTTTTGACGCGATTCAATAGTACGTGAACGCGCATCCCAGAACCTGTGCTACACGAGCTTTTGTGCTTAAAAAGTAAACAAATTTTTGTTTTCTGAAAAAAATGACGGATCGTTTCTCTAGATAAGACACTTCTTCCTCGGCTGGGATTGTTTAGAGCCCTTTGAAGCTGCATTTAAACTACATTTTGGAAGTTCAAAATCAGGGCACCACTGAAGTCCTTTATATGCAGAAAAATCCTGAAATGTGTTCCTCAAAAAACATAATTTCTTCACGACTGAAGACAGAAAGACATGAACATCTTGTATGATAAGGGGGTGAGGGATTTGTGAATTGTTGTTCTGGAAGTGGACCAGATGTCACAACATTTTTATATACTCAATTCCAGAGAGAGTTGGGGTATGTTGTGAAAGACACAGCCTCACCTTTCTCGATCTCCACGGGAAATACGTCCATCTTCTCCACCCGTTTCTCCAGCTCATACTCTGCAGATGCCGCCACAGGATCCACATCGTCATTCCTCCGGTCGTACTCTTCATTCGAGAACGTGCTGTACACCTGAAACCCCAGAAACACAACAGTCAATTACAGCTAATAACACACATTAACTTTTCATTTACTTTCATAATCTTATTTAATCTCAACAATAACATAATCTCTCATACTTTCACTGCTTATTATGTGTTTTATTAGGAGGAGACCCCTTCACAAATCCCCTGCCCAGTATAGCAGTTATTGCAACAAAAGCTGGACATTATCAATAAAACCAAAACATCAAAGCTGTAATCAGCTTCTCTACAGTTGTGCCAAAAAAGGGCTTCCTTCTGACACAATATCAGCCTGGTGAAAGCAGACTTTATTTACTACAGAGAAAATCACTTCAAAACAGTTACTGCACACACACACAAAATCATTTAGGTCTTAGAGAGGTTTACCTATTCTTTATAGTCAATAAAGTTTTATAAAATCAACATACAAAGAATTTGTATGATAAACTTATACAGACATTAAAAACACACCTGACTTTAGTCAACGCATAAACTCATTAAACATAATATAAACCTCAGTGAACTAAACCACAGCTGGGAAAGTGAGAGGATATGGAAAGAAAAAGTGTTTTTGCTTTTTGTAATTTCATGAGATCATTTTATTATTTGTTTCAGCCACAAACACAAAAATTCTAACTCTTACTAAAAAAATAAAAAAATTATTTATTGTTAAAGATTATTTTTTATTTTACAGTTTGACAGTCCGTCCGTCTACTAAAAAGCAAGTCTTACTGGTTTGGAATAACATAAAAATGTGACTAAACAATGACAATTTTCTTTTTTGGCTGTAGTATCCCTCTAAATAGTCTATCAAATCTTTTCCCGATTAATGAAAAGAGTTCAACGTGTGTGTGAAATAGAAAAGAGGGCAAGCGGATTAAGGCTGAGCACTGTGAGAGAGGAACAATAAAACATTGGGTTTGAGTAAAATGATCTTGCTGGGCTCCGCTAATTATATTTTATCAGTCTGAGAGTAGAAATTTGAGGGGAAACTCTATATAAAATGAATCCGACTGTAGACAGAGTTAAACTAGCCTAAATAGTATTATTTTGTGGAGAGACACCAAGACTGGGCTCCAAACTCTGAATGAACAAAGTCAAAGCTCAAATCTTTGCCAGCTCTCTTTTTCTCACACTAGCGTTTTCCTCCAAGGCTCTGTAGAACTGAAGAGAAACTCAGGTATGTCTCATTAGATTAAACTCATTCAGAGCAGGACAGGGAATGAGATCAGTCCACTGATTAGGACTCTTTCAGGTGTGTGATTTAACCTGGTAAACATTTCCTGTGTGTGGACTACCTGGAGCATGTCACAGCTTGAGCGACTACACATGACACACGCACAATCCAAGCCAACAACAGTCAGTCAGCTCATCTGAGCAGCGCCATACTTTGATCAGATAGGAAACAGACGTTTTTATCGTCACATAAATCCACCTGAGAACTACAAACGTTTATTCAGAAGGAATGACATAGATACAGATATCATCACCGCTAACCTCTCTTTCTGTGGAGGTTTAAGAGGGCTTTTCAACTGCAGTTTTAGGGGGAAAAAACATGTTAGAGGCATCCAAAGGATTTTGTAATCTGCGTTTATAGCGTTGAGGGTTGTGGTTTGAATTAAAGATGCCGATTCAAAATTAAGAGCAGAAAGAGAGTAACTTTATTACCGGGAACCATCTACATCACAGCAGAGAAAACAGCACTGCTAGTCACTACAAATATGCTGAGCTCTGATGTGATGTAACGCATCAAAGTATATCAGGATGACCCCAAATTAACTGAATGGCCAAAATCCAATAACAGCACAAAGGAACATTCACTGGATTCCATCACAGTTACAGAAAGCTACATGTGTGAATACAATGGTAGACTTTCTCAACAGATTCTAAAAACATTTTTTCTTTTAAATATTAATTAGATATGACGCTTTCCAGAAGACAACATTTTCAACATTTTGATCTTTTAAATAAGAGTTCAATGTGTATTATGTCTTCCACAGACCACCCAGAATATATATTAAAGCTGGACTTAAAAGCAGCTCGTCCAGGAATCGTTACGTTAATAATGTCACAACCATGATTCAATATTGTATGACCGCTCACATTTACATATAAACCATGTGTCACTTACTTGGCATGTCCTGATGAAAGACAATGAGGTCTATTTTAGTAAATAAGTCTTAAAGGAACACTGTAGTGTACACATTCCCAGAATTGTAATGCGTTACATATGTTTTTTTTGTTGAAATAACTATATTTGAAAAAATATATATATATTTCAATGCTTACAATTATTCTGTACACAAATTGCAGGCATCAGGGAGCCTATGCAGTACATTGCTTTTGAATGCACATTTGTATTTTACTTTCACTCTCGAGATTGGCAATCACACGGCGTGACCGTAGGCTTACTTACCACATATTTTACCAGATTAGATGTTTGTCAGTGGTATATATTGCATTATTTCAGTTTCATGTGTGACACCCTTGACACTGTGCACCTTCTATATATATATATATATATATATATATAAAATATAAACATAAATATAAATATATACACATATAAATAAAAAGCTGCTTGTGATGGGTTTTGGTTCATCATATGACTTTCTCATCTCCGCCTACTTTTGGTGGTTATCAGTGTATTACAAAGGTACAAAATAGATTTCAGTACTGCAATAGGTATATTAACACTATACCACTTAATAAAAGTGCTGTATTTAAATGTAAATTTCAGTTAAATCCATAAAACCTAAAATGTTGCTACCCTATTTTTTACAGTAAAATTCTGGCATCAACAGCTGCCAGTTTTTTACCGTATTTTTTATTTTTTTTATTTTTTTACAGTGTAGAGCAGCAAAAATTAAATGTACCATTTGTTCTATCCGAGATGGTTTTCTGTTTGTACGCACTAGAATCCGCCTTTTAGACAGTGCACAATGCTGAGTCTAGTTATTTCACTTTGTTTTTTTCTTGGTTTCACAAAAAAAAAAAAAAAAAAAAAAAATCACCTTTGATATTCTCTAATAAGGCTTAATCTAAATATAACTTATCCAGGTGATGACTATATAATATTAGTTTTATATCTGATTTCAACATTCTATTTTTTGTAGTATGCATCACCATTGCCGTAGCTAAATATGAGGTCACCAAGGTTTAAAGGTTGTTTTTTTTTTTACTTCTTGTTTTCTGAATAACTAATTTGCTGTTTAAACTCCTCATATGAGTGTCTGTATGTATAGCTAATTCACTTTCACGTCCATGGTGTGAAAATGACGAAGAACTATCTATGTCGCTGCGAGACGCTGGTGGAGTGAATGAGACTTGGCACAGCCTCCATCCGTGTTGCCACATCCAGCTATTCTAAGCTTCTTTGGCCTTGTCTTTTCTTCTTAATTTGACAGTTTAGAAAGTTAATAAAGTGGGAAGTTGCAGTTAAGGGTTAGCAATATCTTTAATTACTTACAAAAGATCTGAACAAATTTTGGGTTATTTTATTTATTTCTTAGATTTTATTTGTTTTCATAGTAATATCTGGCAACACTGCATCACCAGCACAAAACTGACAGGTTATTGCTCACACGATGCCACATTTCGTAATGTGAACCTTAATACTACTGTTAGACCTGCCTGAAAAAATTAAATCACTGTTAATTTAATTTGTATATTTAATCTATTGCTTGTAACATGTTTATTTGTTCTTATTTTATTACTGACAGATACTTGTCTTTAATAATGTATTTAAATGTTAGTTAGACTAGAAGGGTTTGCCATGGTCTCAAAAATAGACTTGAAAATGCAAAATGTTGGTGTTGTAACATCCTTATTTATTGGTTACATGGATCAAAAAAAAAAAAAAAAAAAAATGCTAGCATCATAGTTGTGGTGGTACTAGTGACAACTTTGGCAGTGCAAGTAAAATCTGAAACACTGACCATATAGGCAGGCAAAAAAAAAATCCTTAGAGTTGAGCCCTGCTAGAAACATAAGCACACTTTAGTAAAAATAAGTGTAGAATATAAGTACATGCCTGTGTGTGTGTTTCAGCTTTAGAGTGAAGATGGTAAAGTATAAATTGATGTAGTCCAAAAACTGGAAAAAACTGTTCAGCTTCCCGACCTTGAACATAATCTCCAATCCACACGACTAGACGTCTCTCTGTCTACACACACAGTCATCTCTCTCAACCACATGGACTAACTGTCCTAACCAATAATAATTGGTCTTAACTACAAGCTAAATAAAACCATACTCCTTTTGTAACATATTTTAATACAGGGTCTCTGCATGTTTAAATGAAATTCAAAGAAAATTTTACGTTTAAAAATGTATAAATAGAAGTTTTAACACCACAGTACAAAAAAAATGAATAGCTGTGCAACAGCAGTGCAACATTAACAGTACAATAGAAGACAGTCATTGTCTTGTGAACCCGACAAAAGAGGCTGCCCTGTATGTTTGACAATTTAGGAGAAAGAAGTTGCCATTTAACTGCTGCTTTTAACTTGTTCCATTCAATTCAGACTGCATGCACACAACTCGTGTAGATTCAGCAGCTGAGCAGGAAACACTGTCTCACGCTCGCATTCCTCCACACTCCTCACAGGATTTAATCTAAACAGCAGTCTATGTCGGCTTAGCGGCACATTATATAGAGAAGCTCAGCATGAATCTTCACAGAAGCGATTGAACAGAAATCCCTCTAATGCAGTTCACCCACTGACTCTCTGTCTGCTGAGCTAAGAAACTCGTTACACAGAGGAAAAAACTCTAAATCAATAATTTATTCTTGATTTACAGAAAAAAATCTTTACAACAAGATCAGATTTATTTGAGAAGCTTCTGAAACTTAAAATTCTATTTGCCAATGAAGGGGAAAAATCAGTTAAACAAATCTCAGTATTTAATCCAATTTTGCTTCTCACGTAAATGTATTTTATTTTAAGACTGGAAAAACGAGACTGGTTATAAAAATGACTTTTAGCATTTGAACTTGCACCATGACTGAACCTGTGAACACACTGAAAAACCATCTAGGAAAATATAGAGAGCGAGACAGAGAAAGTGCAATGACTGCGTGTTAATTAACTGTTGAATATATTTGAGGATTTGTGTGCGTGTGATGAATGGCAGGCCTGCACTGACCTCACACCGCTCTGTGGTTACACTTGGCCTCTTTTTCCCCTTTCTCTTTCTTTCTGTCTCTTTTCCATCTCGCCTGTTGCCACGGACGACGCCAGCAATTCAAACAATGTTCCTTTTCTTTGCTGAAACCTGATCGCTTACGGTCTCTGAGAGTGAGAAAGAGAATCTGTGCTGCGCTGTTCACACCTGCTTCAGTTACACGACAGCATTCAAACACCTTCCTGTCTGACTTCTGACTTCCTCTCATCTTCATTCTGAGAGCAGTTACATTTTAGCTTATCAAAAATTTAATTCTCATCATTTACTCACCCTAATATTGTTCTAAACCTCAAATGTCCCACGAACGTTTAATACATTTATGAAAATATGATACAAGTAGTTCACACGTGACTCCAAATCCAATACACCTATGAAAGTCGTGCGATAGCTTTGTATGAGAGACAGGCTGAAATTTGTCATTATTTACTGATAAGTTTCCTCTCCAGTGA
>JAHKKF010513070.1:0-19929 GCA_019740295.1 Labeo calbasu | reverse complement strand
TTTTTTTTTTTCTGTCCACGCAAACATGCGCTGATCATGGTAGTTTGTCCACAAGGAGGCAGCACTGACCCGGGCCATTGTTTCACAAATAGAAACGAAGCAGAGGAGACAGAACAAGAACTGTAGACTTTGAGACAATCACAAACACTGGCCTGGGATGCATTTTTCTAGTGCGCATGTGTCAAGCAGCTATGTACTGTCAAATGGACTATACAAGTGGCACACTAATGGAGTATACTTTGAAAGGCTGTACACGTAAAAACCCAAGTTTACTTTTGGCTTAACATCAACAGAAAGTATGTAAGCAATCCAGACGTTGCGAAATGTGCCTGCGAAGTTTTTTTTAATGTGTGTTTGCAGTAGTTCTAGTTTTAAACCAACAGGTTTATACAGCAACATTCGTTTAAGAAAATGCGCAACAAATGGGCCTTTGTTCATTTCTCATTATGATGTCACGAAGCACATTGTGTCAGGCTGCTGTTCTTTTCCTCTCCCATTATTTCATGACAGGAGGGGAGATGCTCACTTAGCAGCTCTCTCTCCGTCTCGTTCTCTGGAGGTAATTAGTGAATCAGCCAGTAATTAGTTTGCTTCATGTCTGGTAATTCCCTCTCGTTGCCCACAATGACACTCCCAGCCGTCAACAGTCAACACTGTCACGCTGTAGGAAAAAAAAAAGACACCTCGTCTCTTCCTCTCTGCCTTTCCCTCTCCTTGTCGAACGAGTGTGTGTCAGAGTCTCGCCCACGAACAGCTCTTTTGAGGCGGCGTTGTGTGTGTGTGCGTTCTTAAACACGTTTACCCATCCTCTCTATTTCCCCTCTGCGCTCTGTAAGTGTGCCGGATTGTTTACCTCCCTTCTTCTCTCCCTCCCTTTTTCCTCTCCACCGCTCTATCTCTCTCGCCCTCCCTCCCTCTCTCTAGGATCGGAAGTCCCCCGAGGCCGTGCATTCTTCAGCCCCTCCCCCACCCATCTCTCACTATAGACAGAACACGCAAGACTGAGAGAGAGCGTGCGTGTGGTGCCCTCCGCATTAACATACAACAAGATGCATACGTATACGTGCGCGTGTGGATTCTACGCTCTCGGATACTTAAACGATTGCGCCCCGTCCCGAGAGGATGAGGCCTTTTTCTTAAAGATTTCATTGCGTGCGTGCGTGTGTGTGTTATCTGATGAGGTCTGTCTCAGGGGTGGCTGCGGTGCTGTTAGAGAGTGACTTGCTGATAAAAGGCCTGCGAGAGAGGGAGGAAAAGAGAGGGGGAGGAGGCTTCTTTGACTGGACACATAAATCAAGGCCCTGGTAATTGCTGCTCAGGAGAAAAAGTGCCTGGGAGAGGGTGGTTGTGAAACCGAACACTAAAGCTGCGCTAGCGCATGCTCGCACACATCACAAACACACAATGCTGTCATACTGCAAATGCGATTATAAACAATATGTCTACTTTCCGAAACCCGACAGCTACCTTTTAAGGCAGCATCCAAAATGTCACTAGTGAGTGATCTGGGACACTTTTTTTTTTTTTTTTTTTACATAGGCAGCGCTTCTTTTTGTTACAAATATAGCACTGGATGTGCACTGAAGCCCAACTCACAATTGATTCCAATGGAGTTTGATGTTAGCATGTTGCGAAGCTAACAGCTTGACACACAGATAAGCATTAAAAATGTAAAGGATGTGCAAATGTGGTGTGAACGTCTATTTTCTCTTGTTTTGAATAACCATTGTGGCAGTGCATTGTGGGATTGCCTTTTCTGCAATGGGTCAGTGTTGCCTTAGATTTAGGCTAAAACAAAGTATCTAGGGATAGTTCACCCAAAAATGAAAATTCTGTCATGTACTCATCCTCATGCCATTACAAACCTGTATGACTTTCTTCTGTGGAACACAAGAGAAGATATTTTGAAGAATGTTGGTAACCAAATCATTTTAGTTAGGGCCAGAGCACCGATGGTGCGAGGACGCTTTTGGAATTGCTCAGTTTCTTCTTCCTTTTCTTTTTCTCCAAAATTAATCGCATTTTTGAGGCCCTAAACATGCTCAAACTCATGAGACTTTGCACACATGACAAAAGTGGTGAAAATTTACATCTAATCTGGGTTTCAGAAGTTTGTGTGGCAAAATGGCTCAGTAGCGCCACCTATAACATTTCAACGGCATGCCCCTCAAGCTATGTTTCACATAAATGCACGAAATTTGGTAGACACATGTAACACACCAATACCTACAAAAAATCCCCTGAGATGAAGTCTGAAATTTCTCTGAATTTTCTCTGCAAGTTTTGTGCCATCTTTGCCGTTTTCAAGCATTGTATTTAAATGAACTCCTCAGTGTAATCTAAAGCCCTTTGTGACATTAAATTACGAAGATCTTTCATTGAAGGGCGTGTCCATGGCGACCTGACAAAGTTTGATGTTTCGCCATAAAGCAGGCAGTTGTTATAATTCAGCCATACAATGTCCCATCTGCCCCAAACTTTACATATTTGATAAGACTCCTGACCTGAAGAGATCTGCATGCCCATATTCAGTTATAATAGTAGCACACACCTGCTGGCAACAGGAAGTTACATGTGTTACACTGTAACAAGCTCCTCCTAGCAATTTAATGACATCAAAATTATAATTGGTCAGTCTAATCTAGAGGCCTTTGCAATGTTAAATTGCGAAGATCTTGAGTTTTCGTTAAAGTGTCTATGGTGTTGTGACAAAGTTTGATGTTTCGCCATGGAAAAGGAAGTTGTTGTAACTCAACCATACAATGTCCTGTATGCCCCAAACGTCACATATTCAATATGAGTCCTGACCTGAACACATCTGAAGGCCAATATTACGTTATAATCATAGCACCACCTGCTTTCAACAGGAAATGACTTGTTTTACATTAACTTAAACATGCAATGTCCAATCTGCCCCAAACTTTACATCTAAAGGCCAATACTCAGTTATAATCATAGTGCCACCTGATGGAAAACAAGTTATGTCATGTTTTACACCAACTTGAACATACCATGTCCAATCTGCAACAAACTTCACATGTTTCATAAAAGTCCTGGCCTGAAGACTCTGAAGAATCTACATGCCAATATTCAGTTATAGTCATAGCGCCACCAGCTGGCAGCAGGAATGTTGGTACATATAAATGACTTTAACACATTTCTCTTAGCTTTACCTCTTTAAAAGCATATTGCTTACTGTTCGCTGTTTTCCTAAAGCCACCAGGTGGCGGTAAGCTCTGGTGCGAGGGCCCTTTCAACGCTGCTTGCAGCTTTAATTAACACTGACTTCTATTGTGTGGCCAAAAAAAAAAACACTCAAAATATCTTATGTTTCACAGAAGAAAGTGCATCATACAGGTTTGGAATGACATGAGGGTGAGTAAATGATGGACTATCCCTTTACAAGGCATCATAACATTGCCTTTTTGTACTTTTTGCTGCATTGGTTGCATTAAATGCTCTCTAGGTAGGCAGCTTAGTAGGATTTGGAACAAAGCTCATATGTAGTATTGACACACTCTGCTTCCCTCATTCCACACGTACACACACACTCGATTTATCAGAGCCTGAGCTTGCCTCCCTGTGTGGGAATGTTGGACAATAAAGAAAGGAGATCTGAGGCCGCGATTGGTCGTTTTATCTCCCCTCTTGAGAGAAGAGCCATGATTGGTTCACTCATCCCAGGAAAGTGAGACAGTAAAAGATGACAATTAATCTGTCACAGACGCACTTAAAAACCCTTCACCAATCAAACACCGTTTCAACAGCTTAAAACATTTCCCTCCGCTCTTTCTCTCTCGCTCATTCTCTCCCTCGGATAATAAAGTTCATCATAATTTCTGCTTCTGTTGAGCCTTGAATAATTAGTCATGATCGCTTTCAACAAGGCACAGCTGCGAGAAACAAAGGAGAGATAAGAGGAGAAAGAATGAGAGAAGATTTCGAAACAGACACACGCATGCACCTGTTGTGACATTCAACTCTGAATTCTGTTGTGCTTTAAGGGTAAATCTGCATATCGTATGACACATGCAGGTCGCACATACGCATGCAAATCTACAGGCTTCTCCTCTGAAATTCTGAAGATGTTTTGCATTATTGTTGGTATCTGAAAACATGAGCAAATATTTAATAAATGATCATGTAGTAAGTGCATGAATGTCCATCATTCTGAATCTGATTTCGTGTGGACCTCGTTTTGGCACTCCTTGACTTTTCCTTTAAAAAAACCAGAACAGAATAGCTTATTGCTCCAAATGCTGCTTTTTATCCTCCAAAAAGAGAAAAGGAAAGTGGTAGACAGAAAGAGTGAGCGTAACAGAGCGAGGAAGCATGAGGGAGACATCTATTTCGCTCTGCTTCTGTTATCTTTCCTTTCTCATCCTTACATCAGATTTCATCATTTTCTCCTCTTACCTCTACCTGCAGATCCACACAGAGAGAGTCCGTCTGTGTTTAATTGAGCCGTGTGCGCTCGGTATTTATTTCTGAAACTTTGAGGCGCAGCCAACGAACAATGCACAATTTCACGCCGCAGACTTGTCCAAACAAAGGAAAACAAGTAGCCTCATTCAGACACTGTATCTGTTGCATTTTAACGCCGTCTTTCTCAAAGAGCGGCCATTTAATTTCATTTCACGCTATTTTAAGTGCCTGATCTGATTTTGTAGACGTTTTCTTCCGCTTTGGCTGCTGAAATGGACATGAACAGAAATCTGTGGGTTGACATCGTCAATTGACGGTTTCCGTCTGTTTACTGGAATTGTTTATTAGGGGTTCATATGGAGAAATCAGAGTGCAGAGCTGCGGATGGATATCTATCCATAATGCTCAATGAACTGGCGCTGAACCTGTGCACGTGTGAGTGTGCGTGCGTGTAATTGAGCTGTAGACAGAAATATGGCTTTACGGCCACCACTAATGGCTTCTGTGCAGAGGAATAGAGGGAGGGAGAAAGGGAATTTAGAAGCTGGGAGAGATAACGCAACATGGGGAGGGAAGGGAGGGCAAAAGGTTGGGGGTAGAGAGAGGTGGAGAGTTTGTGGAATAGGGGACGGAGGAGTGGGAAATGAGGGGGTGGGCTGCAGCATGGACAGTCCTACCTCGTAACAGGTGTGTTAGAAAGGTTTTGACACACAAAAGAACAGCTACTTTGCCATTTCTTTGTTCTTTGTCATTGCACCAGTAGGATCATATGAAATATGCTTTTGTTTGTGGTCAGTTTGTGGCGATGCTGCTGATGCTGTGCTTGCCAGGCTCTCATTTGTTCGTGCACACACTCTCAGTAGATTTGACGTGATTGATATTCAAGCAAATAATCTGATAAAGGAGGCAACAGCACCTGGTGGTTTCAGTGGACAGCAGCCCCTCCACACCTTTGTTGTACTGTATTTTTATTTCATCAGTCTGTTTAATCAATCCTTCTAAGGAGTAGTACTGCTTGAGAGTAACAGTAAAGCATCACCACCGAGTTCAATTACCAAGGATTGTATGAAATGATAAAGCACCCAGCTGCTTTGCATAAAACACATGCATAAATACAAGAGCAGTAGCTATAGAGAATGTGAATGTATGTATGAATACATATTCCACCACCCTGCTTTCTGTGTTTCAGGCATTGACAAGTACAAAAATCTCTCGAGTCTTTAAAGCCATATTGAGCCTGAACTTGCAAATGATCATCAGAAGCTAATTTTACGCATCATCTTTGGCATCGCCAAAATTCTTTAACACGTTTAAGATGTCATAGCTTGGGTTTACATGCACGTCTGTCAGTATTCAGCTCAGATTTGTTGAATTGGCCAGTCACTACTACTACTACTACCACCACCCACACACACAAACACCCTCATGAGGGCCGTGTGTTGGCGCGTGGTGTATTATTAGAGGGGATGTTGTGAGCAAGCCCCTTAGATTAGTGTCTGATCTGGGCCAAGGCTCACTACTGGTAATCAATGTGTGTTTGTGTGTGTATGCATGAGATCAATGAAAGCAATCACTCTGTCTGTATTGCACTATGTATTGCTTCGCGCAAACTGCAGCGAGCTGTTTTCCTTAGCGCATACTCCAACACCTTTAACAAGTGAACTTTGAGAGTTTGCCATCATCAGATAGTCTTGCCTGTTTGTGTGTTTGTTGCCTTTGGTAAAACCTCACACTTGAATACTTCTACCTAGCTGAGAATGTTATACTTTTTTCTTAATGTGCTTAGACAATTGTACATAAACCATTTGTAGGTTGATTTCTCCTAAAAGTGTAAATACCCTTACTCTGTGGCACTAGCAAAACATTATGTTTGTTAGAGTCTTGACCAGCCTGACAACAACAACATTTGCTGGACTAATGCTGTGTGTTTGGGTAGGGACTATCTCTGTCTGACCAATGGCAGATTCAGATTGTGGTGGAAACCTGTCTGAAGTCATTTAGTTATTAGGGCCAGAGCACTGAGGTGCGAGGACCCTATTGAAATTGCTCCGTTTATTATTATTATCCCGTTCCAAAATGAATTGCATTCATGAGGGCCTAAACATGCTCGGAAACTCATGAAACTTTGCACACACATCAGAACTGGTGAAAATTTACATCTGATATAGGTTTTAGAAGTGGGTGTGGCAAAATGGCCACCTATACACTTTCAACGGAGTGCGCCTCGAGGTACGCTTCACGTACATGTATGAAAATTGGTAGAGACATGTAACATACCAATACCTACAAAAAAGTCTCAAGGTACGAAATCCAGATCCCAACAGGAAGTAAGTTATTTTGATTTTTCCCGACAAATTTTGTGCTGATTTTGCCATTTTCAGACGTCATATTTTTACTCCTAGAGATTTTTTTCAGATCAACACCAAACTTGGTCAATCTAATCTAAAGCCCTTTGTGACGTTAAATTGCGAAGGTCTTGAGTTTTCGTTGGAGGGCGTGTCCGTGGCGCCCTGTCAAATTTTAATGTTTTGCCATGAAAAAGGAAGTTGTTATAACTCAGGCATACAATGTCTGATCTGCCCCAAACTTCACATGTTTGAGAAGAGTCCTGGCCTGAAAACATGCCCATGCTCATATTCAGTTGTAGTCATAGCACCACCTGCTGGCAACAGGAAGTGACGTTTTAAGCTGTAAGAAACTCCTCCTAGAGATTTCATGACATCAACATTATATTTGGTCAGTCTAATTTAAAGGCCTTGGCCAAGATAAATTGTGAAGATCTTGAGCTTTCATTGAAAGCTTGTCTGTGGCGACCTGACAAAGTTCGATGTTACGCTATGGGAATAGAAGTTGTTGTAACTTAGCCATACAATGTCTGATTTGCCCAAACTTCACATGTTCGATAAGAGTCCTGCCCTGAACACATCTGAAGGCCAATATTCCATTATATTCATAGCGCCACCTGTTGGCAGCAGGATATGTCATGTTTTACACTAACTTGAGCATACCATGTTCAGTCTGCACCAAACGTGCATATTTGGCAACAGTCTTGGTCTGAACACATCTACATGCCAATATTCAGTTATAGGCATGGCGCAACAAGCTGGCAGCAGGAAGTTTGGCACATATAAACGACTTTGACACATTCTTCCTACATTTACTATATTAAAAGCATATTGCCCACCATTCGCTGTTTTCCTAAAGTCACTGGTCGGCGATGCAGGTTTAATATATTCACTCTAATTATTCACATGCGTGTAGGTTATGTACGTGCATCTCAGAGTGGCTCCGTTCATAGTAAATGCTGCTCCATAAACGGTTAACATTTACATGTGTGGAGTGTATCAAACTCCATCTCTGCATGTTGTTGTAGTTTAGGTTTACTAAAACTTTTATCTGGGAATGCAATGTGCGTTATTCAGATTTGTAAGGTAAATCATTTATAAACCTATGCAGACACAGGAGAATACATCAATATCTTTCTCAATATGCTAAATTTTCATCACAATTTTAAAATAAGTTTAAGCCCTCGCTCTAAGTTTACAAATTTTGATGTCTACATATTCAAGAAATTACAGTGACTGCAGCATTTCTATAATAAATAATTGCCCAATATTAAAGATCAAGTGGACATTTGCATTAAATGTTGTTGCTTTAATATTAGACATGGGTTCAGTCATGCAGTAAAGTGTAAAAACAATTGTCAGGCCATTGGCGCCCTCTGCAGGCATTTGTTATAATATGTAACGAACATTAGTTCTGTTGTTTAGAATGCATTATGTATTTGAACAGTTTTGTTCAATAAAACCATATTATTACTTGCTTTTGATACTTTGAACTAATCATTATTGCCTCATTGCTATGATCTATGTATTTTAATGAGCATTTGAGTGTGTGGATAAAAAACCAGATTAGAGCACCATCTGCTGTTAAAATCGAATTAGAATGATTCCAGAGAGAATTGCGATGTACTCGGACAATCTCAAAATAGATCCACGGATGTTACTAAAAGGTGTGGTGTGTGTTTTCTGCATCATTAGCAAAATCAAAAGTAATTGGAGGAGTCTGTTTCCAGAAAAGTTTCCAGGACACTCCTACTGGTTTATGTTTAAACAAACAAGTAGCTATGTCCTACCATGTTTAAACAAACAAGTAGCTCGGCCCCCAAACTCATGCCATTGGTCTAGCCAGAAGCTAACATGGTGGACTGCCCAATCAAACAGCCATGTTTTAAAATCACCATCTTCTGGAATCGATTCTGAGCTTAGATTATAACAGCAGATGGCGCTCTAATCCACTTTTTATCTGCACACTCAAATGCTCATGAGGAAGAGCACTGAAGAGCACTTGTGCGTTCGAGTCATGTAATTTCACCTCGGCTCAGAATGCTTTTATGACACGAAATTAATGTAAACAGCCCACTGTGAACACCCTTGTAATTCGGTTCAAACTTCACATTTTATGAATGATTATTTTAGGTTCAAGTGTGTGTAAGGATTTGGAAACAAGCAGAGCATAGCTGTTTCCATCCACGAATCGATTCTACATCGATTTATTGTCACAGCCCTATCGCATACGTGTAAAAAATAAAGTACATTTTGGGCTTTAGTATATAAAGGTCAGAAAGTAAAGGTTGACCATTTCTCGGTTGACGTCTTTAAAGAAGGTAAATTCTGTGGTGATTTTAAAACATTGCTGTTGATTAGGCAGTCAACCATGTTAGCTTCTGGCTCGGCCAATGGCATGAGTTTGGGGGTGGGGCTGCTAGTTTGTTTAAACATGGCCAGTAGGAATGTTCTGGAAACTTGTTTGGAAACACACTCCCCCAATTACTTGATTTTGCTGGTGATGCAGAAAATACACACTACACCTTTTAGTAACATTTTCAAGTTCAGTAATGATTCTGTCCGTTTATAAACAGTCTTACTATATATTTGCACTTATGCTCCCGTAAAGTGTTCAACAATATTTTTGGTTGACAGTTTAGTTTTAGTAAAAGATGACAAAGCACGAACAGCAGGATCAAGTGTGGTTCACACATGTGTGAACGAAAGAGAAAAGATGGATGTGGAATCAGCAATGGAGACAGAAAGAGGAGGAAGAGAGGATAAAAGAGAGAGACTTAATTTACGCTGCTCTCTCTCGGTCTCTCTCTCTCTCGGCTGCTGCCCGCTGTCGTCCATCATGGCTCCTATGAGCACCATCTGCTCAACATTACAGCCACTGTTGCCTGGCTACCTGCTCTCTCTCTCTCTATCTCTATCTCTCTTTTCTGTTTTTTTCTCTCTCTCCCTCTCTTTAATGTTTTTTTTCTGTCATTTGAGTCCTTTTCTCTCACCCCTCATCTCTCTGTGCTCGGCTGAGGAGTCTTTGGCTCACACACATTATCCGGCAGGAAGAAGGAGACACATCTTTTACACCACTCATGATTAAGCCATCTGCAGAGAGAGCTGAAGGGAAAGGGGGGGATGAGGGGATCGTAATGAAAAAGAGTATGTAAGGCAGTGAGGGTGAAAGAGAAGAAAAAGAGAGGAGGTAAAGGGAAATGTGGAGGAAGGAGGGAAAGACGGAGAACAGAATGGAGACATGGGCACAGAGGTGGAAGAAATAGAGATAGATGACGACTCAAAAAGGGAGTGAGAGAAAGAGACGGAAGAAGCAGGGGGAAAAAAAGATCAACACTGCCCCCCTCTGGCCCGTCCGGCCTTCGACACTGATACGTACGTGCCGATCGGCGCACGTTTGGGCAGCATGACTGGTTAACAGAAGACATCCAGCTGTCTACACACAGATTTGCGCTCATTGACCGGTCTGGTCTAGATTTATCTGAACGGTCTCCTGTGGCGTGTGCATGTTTGTGCTTCATTATTTATTCTGTTGTAAGAGCCTCGTGGAGAGCTGGTTTAAATAAAATGATCGTTCCAGATTGGAGCCTTGTGCTTAGTGAATGTGCTCGGGCACAGTGAATTATGTGGTGCTTGCGCGGATGATGCGCATTTGAATCCGGTTTGCAACAGTTCCCTCTTCCTCTGCCTAGCTGTCACTGTTCCTATAAAAAAAAAGTAGCAAAAAACCTGAAAACTTACTTGGTGTTTACTTGTCTTGGACCTCAGATCTTATAAGACCATAAACACTTGGTTTGGTTCTCGTGACTCTTTGTTTTGGATCTCCGTTTATATTGTCTCAGACAGGACCACAGTCTATTTCCAGTGTACTAAAAGTACTTTTATATTACCTTAACCACTATTCAGAGGGGTACATTTTTCTGACCTCAGACATGAGAAAGATTCCCACAGCTCCTGTTATCGCTAATGTGCCTTAAAATTTGTTGTAAAGTTTTAATTTTTGGTTCATTAGGAAACTAAAGTTTAATTTATGGCATTGTATAAATATATTCACCAGCTATTCCTGGATTAAAAATTTTTTTTAAAAAAGTCTGAAAGGACACATCCATTTACATTATTGACATTAACATTGTTTTTGCTGCTGTATTAAATTTAAATGTATTTATATGGGAGCATAAATGTGTATAATACACTAACATTAAAAAGCTTGGGGTTTGTAAGTTTTATTTTATTTTTTTAGTCTCTTGTCCTCACAAGGCTGTTTTTATTTGATCAGAAATAGAGTAAAAACTCTAATATTTTCTGTGAAATACTATAATTTATTTATATTTATGTATTTTACCATGTAATTTATTCTTGTAATAATAAAGCTGAATTTTCAGCATTAATACAGCATTAAAACATTCTAATATGCTGATTTGGTGCTTAAAAACATTTCTTATCAGTGTTTCTTAGCAATATTTTTGTGGAAACCATGCTGCGTTTTTCAGCATTTTTTTAGTTCTCTAACATTCTTATAACATTTACTAATGTTAAAAATCATACTGACCCATAAAAAATCATCCTGACTCAAAATTTTGAACTGAAGTTTATGTAGTACATTGTGTTTAATTTAGTACCAATGAAGCCTGTCCCCAGTGATCAGATGTCAATTCGGCCTGAAAATGATCTGTTAAGCAATTAGAACCATGTTATGTCTCTAGATGTCAAAAATTTAGTGAATCATCTGTTATGCACTCTCTGATCAGCTGTCTTTTCTTGTGCTTGCAGGAAGGTGTAGTTGGACTGCCGCGGCAGGCTGGTGGAGTCCAGCCACCTCACGGAGGACCGGGGGGCGTGGCCTCAGCAGGGCCTAATGGGGCGGGGCCTGGCGGCTATCTGCCTAATCCACAGCAGCAACAGCAGGCGGCCATGATGAAGCAGATGATGGCTATGGAGCAAGAAAAGAGGGTTCAGCTCCATCTGATGGAGCAGCAGAAAGCACAGCTTATGAGAGAACAGAGACAACAGCAGCAACAGCAGCACATGCTGGCAGAACAGGTGAGCGCAGGGCTTTTGTGTATACTCATTTGAAATAGTCACCCTTGTGGGTGTGCAAGCAGCTGCTGACCCTCCATGGCTTCTAAGTTTGTTTGTAATTATTGATAACGAATTTTGATATTCACACATATTTCTGCTTCGCTTTCCTTCTTTTACCAGTTACAACAGCAGCAGCATCTCCCCAGACAGATGAGTCAGGCACAGAGGAATCCATACCCACTCCAGCAGTTTCAAGGCAAGCCACACACACATGCACAAAAAATGTTATGGGTTATGGTGTTATTATAGGACCTTGAGGACCTAAATAGTAAATCTCAACTCTTCCTTTAAATCACTTAGTGCCTTTTTCTATTTCAAAATGAAAAGAAATCATTTTCTCATTTACAATTAAAAATGCTGCCTGACTACTTAAACACCCAGTGCATCTGTGAGCATTTCTAATTAAGCCGTATAACACACACATACACAGTTTAGGCATCAGTGGGCATAATATTTCCTGTGTTTCTTTGGGTTGTTAATGTAAACAAGTTTCAGTTTGCTAGACGTTTGACTTGAAGGAAAATCAGTTCATTTGCTGGTTATCTTAGTAACGCTCCCAGCTATTGACGAATGTCGGTAATAGTACTTCTGTTGCTAAAACTTCTGTCGACTAGAATGGAGACTAAAATCTCCAAAACAGTTTGTCAAAATTACATTTTAGCTAGATAAAGTTAGTAGAGAAACTTTATGTTGGCTTGAAAAAGCCTAGCCAGAAAGTTCAAAGTAGTTTAAAAAAGTTGAAGTTTGAAGGTTTTCAGTTTTGAATAGTTAGGTTTTAATTTAGTAGTTTAAAAAGCCAGATAGATAAACCACTAAAAACCAGCAAAATCAGCTGATTTAGCAAAAAAACAGTCGATTTAGCAAAAAAGCTAAAAACCAGATGATTTAGCAAAAAAAGTGAAAAACCGGCTAAAACCAGTTAAAACCAGCTGATTTAGCAAAAATGTAAAAAAAAAAAAAAAAAAAATGCTCAATCCAGTTAAAACCAGTTAAACAAGGTGATTTATAAAAACTGCCAAATACAAGCTGAAACCAACCGATTTAGCAAAAAAAAAAACCTGATTGAACAAAACCAGCTAAAACCAGCTTATTTATAGAAAAACAGTCAAAAACGGCTAAAACCAGTTTATTCTGGAAAAACAAACAGCTAAAAACAAACTAAAACCACATGATTTAGCAAAAAAAAAAACTAAAAACCAGCTTATTTATAGAAAAATGGCCAAAACCGTTTGTCAAGATTACATTTTAACTAGACAAAAAAAGTTTGTAGACAAACTTTAAGATGGCTTGAAAAAGCCTAGTCAGAAAGTTCAAAGTAGTGTTAAAACCTTGAAGTTTGAAGGTTTTCATTTTGATATGGTTGTTTTATTTTAGTAGTTTCAAAAGCCAGATATACAAACTGCTAAAAACCAGCTAAATCCGCTGATTTAGCAAAAAAAGCTAAAATCCATAGATTTGTCTGGTTTATTTAAAGATTTATCAAAAAAATTAAAAACAGATAAAACCAGGTAAACCAAGCCTGGTTTTAGCTGGTAAGACCAGCTAAAAACAAGCTGAAAACAGCTGATTTAGCAATAAAAAAAGCTTAAAAAAGGGTTTAAACCAGTTGATTTAGCAAAAAATTTAAAAACCAGTTAAAACCTCCTGATTTAGCAAAAAAAAAGCTAAAAAAAAAAATCAGCTAAAACCAGCTTATTTATAGACAAACAGCCAAAAAACAGCTAAAATCATCTGATTTAGTTAAAAAAAAAACCAGCTAAAAACAAACTAAAACTAGTTTAAACCAGTTAAAACCAATGATTTAGGATGAATTTGCATTAATTAGCATATGCATTCATTGAGCCTCTAAGGTGTCGAACATGGAATTATTAATTTGATGCACAGACATCTGGTGATTTCAACGTGCAGTTTATGTCATCATATACATCATGTACAA
Source organism: Labeo calbasu (assembly GCA_019740295.1). NCBI lineage: Eukaryota > Metazoa > Chordata > Actinopteri > Cypriniformes > Cyprinidae > Labeo > Labeo calbasu. The sequence continues at coordinate 6,144 of JAHKKF010513070.1, read as the reverse complement.
ATGCCATTTGACTTTAATTGAAACAAGCCTTTGATGTACTGGAAATGTAATGAGAACAACAGATGTCAGTTAATGTTATTTAATTGTATATTATTTTAGGCACATCCCAGGAGATGGCAGCAAGGAACCAGACGCTGCAGAACATGCGCAACGCTCGACTTCTACAGCAGCAGCAGCAACAGAACCCCGGGATACTGCAGATGACACCCGTCCAGAATTCGGGCGCCATGCCTTCGCAAGGTGACATGAGCATGGCGTACGGAGGCCAGGCAGGTACACAGACCGGGATGTACCAAGGTATGAACCCAAACATGGGCCAAATGCTCCAGCAGCAACAGCAGCACCATCCCAACCAGGCCGGCTTGGCGATGGCACAGAGACAAGGGGGCGCCGGCGGGCAAGGGATGGTCGGCGGAGGCGCCGGAGGCGGGTATGGGCAGGGAATGCTCATGAACCCATCCCTCCCGCAGCAGCAAATAAAAACAGCCGGCGTTGCCCCTGGTGGGCAGCCGATGGCCAAAGTTCAAAGACTGCAAAGCATGATGGGAGGCGGAGGCCAGACATGGCCGCAGCAGCCGCAGCAAAACATGCAGGCCATGGGCGGAAGGACTTCAAACGACATGGTGGCGTTTAACAGCAACCCTGCGTACGCCATGCAAGCTGGCCAGGCTCCTAGAATGGCCAAGCAGCATTTCGCACAAGCGATGGGCGGACAGACTATGGTGGACCCACGTACGATAAACCCGGCGGCAATGGGCGGGCCGATAATGCCGCACATGGCAGGGCAACCAAGGACCAACCAGCCGCGGGGTATGGTGATGCCAGGCATGAACCAGGGCGTGCCCAACATGGCCGCTTTTGGACAGGGTCCCGCTCAGGGCATGCCGGGAGCATCGGGAGGGGGTGGGCCATACATGCCAGGGGGTCAGCCTCAGGGCTACCAGAGGACGTCCAGTCAGGACCTGGCATACGGTTACGGCAGCCAATCGGGGGCTGGGGCCGGGGTTTCGTTCGGCCTGTCGGATGGGACAGATTTGGATTCAACGGAAGGTTGGATGGAAGAGTTTTTCCCCAGCCAATAGCCTAAGGGATTTTTTAACAGGACGGTTTTATGGAAAATGTGATTTGTTTTATTGTTTTGTTTTAATTTTTTTATTACATGGTTGACAAATCTAAGAAATATATTATATGTTGTGTATTACATGTGTGTGCTGTCACAATATTTAAACCAATTCCTCTGTTTGGGTTGCTTCTCGAGTAAGGATCCGGTGTTCTGTGGGTTTTTTTTTTTTTTTTTTTTACCCATTTTGGATTCAGTCCATTTCTGTCTTTTTTTTTTTTTTTTTTTTTTTACCCATTTTGGATTCAGTCCATTTCTGTCTTTTTTTTTTTTTTTTTTTTTTCTTCTTATGTCCTTTCTGCTGGATTAAGGGCAAGAGGCACTAAAAACCTGCAAAATGACATTGGGAAAGATTTTATGGATGTTCTCATGTATTGTTTTTAGTTCACCCTTATTGTGACATGCTGTTCATGAATGAAAGAGTGTGTGGAAATTCGAGGTGGGCCTTTGTCAACAATGGATCCCTTTTCCCAAACCAAACGGTTCACCACACCTCTTTCTTTTCTCGCATATCTTCTCTCTCTCTCCCTTTTTCGCTGCTCTTGACATGTGTTGATCCTCTGCATTTGCTCTGCTTTGTGCTTGTGTGTCTGTGTGTGTGTTTATTTGCACTATGAGCATCACAACAAAACACATCAGACTCTGTGTGCTCTCAGTGCATGCAAGATGGATGCTCTGCTGTCGCTAGGCGACCGTGTCAGTAGAAGAGTGAAGCCATGTGTGTGTTTGTCAACTAGGTGTTTGTTAATATTGCTTGAAGAAATTTGGCAGCTACAAACTTCTCCCTCCCCTCCCTAAAACTGTGAGAAAGATGTTTTCTTTAGTCACAATGGCAGCTAGAAAGGATACTATGACATGAACTCATCAAGTATAAAGTAATGCGATTGTTACAGCCCACAGACATTTGCAAAGGTAATTCAGTGTTTAAATTCACATTTAGAATTTTAAACCAATTTTTAAATGCTTCCCAGCATTTTATTTTTTTCCTTTTCTTTATATGAACATTATTGCTTGTGAACACTGGTTAACGATATCTTAATGAGAGAAAATGAAATACACCATACATACTGTATTTCCGCTGATGGGTCATACCACTTTTCATCTTTTATTTTACTCTTCAAATGACAAATATTTATTAGTTTCTGCTCTTGAACACACTGACACTCCTTCACCTTCTACGCAATGCCTGACAGAGGAAAGACAAGCACATCAGGACTCCATCAAGCCAACTGTACTCTTTTTCTTTCAACTGTGACACAATTTCGGCAAAAATCAACTTAAAGCCTGTGCTCTTTATTGGGAATTGAAATTTATTTACGACCCATTTCCTCCAAGTTGTGTTCATTGTTGTGAGTTTGTCAACTAATTTCAAATGAAGTCTCAAAATGGTATCTAGCCAGACTGTAGTTTTCTGTTGTTTACCATGAGATGCCACACAAATCAGTCTTTTCTGCTCTGTTGTGTGTTGCTATGGTATTATGATATTATAGTCATGGTGTCTTTGTAATCAAACTCTAGTTTTATTGTTTCCGCTCTCTGAAGAATGAACATGAATGTAACATTGTGACTGACTTTCCCTTTTTTTTTTTTTCTTTTTGAGAAATTTTTGTCTTAATGGGAGATTGAACGCATTCACATCTTCAGTGTTTCGCAGTGTTATATTGTTTCTCTGTCAAGAGGATTGCAGATGGAGAGGGTAAAGCCCACGTCCTCCTGCCGTCTCACCAAATATCAACAATCTGGGACCAAGATTAACATGTTTTTGATTTCTGTTGAAGTCATCGAGCTTATCTTTTTCTTCTTTTTATTTTGTACTGGTGCTGACATATATGTGATGAAAAAGATATATATCAGATACAGTTATTTGTAAATATGTTTTTACGATTTTAAATACATCAGAGGATACGTCTCTACTCACTGTAAAGATATTGCTGTTTGTTTAAGATAGAGAAGTATTTTTATTTCATCTTTTTTTTCCACTTTTAAACTCATCTGAGCTATACCATTGCACTTCAGACAATGTCTTACTACTACTTTGTAATGTAAACCTCTAATTTTTATTTTGAAGGTTTTTTCTAGTTTTAAAATTTTACTCTGTATCTAAAGCAGTGCTTTTTTTTTTCTTTTTCATGTACAGAATTATGTAAATGGTAATGCCCAGAGAGTTACAAAGAATTTGTTTTTCAGAAAAAATACATTAAAGAGATTGATCATTAAAAATGTTCTCATTAAAATATGTCTCTGCAGTTTATTTGATATAAGCAAAGAGTATCCAGCATTTCTTCACCGCAGAAAGCTTATGGGTGAGACTTCCGGTTCGTTAGCCACTATAGGGAAATTACGAGAAGAATAACACGCAGTCAACAGTAAAACTGTTTGCACTACAAACCAGTAAGTTAATAATTAAGATAATACATTAAAATAGTATGGTAATCCACACCAATTTTCAGTATCAAGCAGCAAAACTGGCTGTTTTGTACAGCTAAAATAACTGGACGCGGATGTCGGAAGCCAAACCCCCAAAAATTACAAATGGCCGCGCCCACTCTTACGTGGAAAAAAAAAACGATGAATAGTACAAGCTTAATTAGTTTATATATCAGTTTACATATATAAGAAAGAAACTATAGAAGAGGAGAACGAAGTAAGGCAAAATAACTTTTTTCCACAGAATTACGTGATACAAACTCGGAATTCTAGCACTTTTTCTCAGAATTGTGAGATATAAACTTGCAATTGCGAGATATAAACTCGCAGATGCGAGTTATAAAAACAGGTTATGTGCCTTGTATGTATACATTTACTTAACGAAAACGAGGCAGTGAGGGGAAGTGAGTCGTAGACAATAAAATTGTCTGACAAAACTTAAATTTACACAAGATATCACCATGAGACAACATACACTAAGTGATCTGTCTATCTATCCCTCAGAGTGTTGTTTTAATTTGCGAAAAATTAAATATGGCCTAACCTGAGTTGGTCTTTATGGTCGGAAAGAAAGATAAATTGAAGGAATAGAAAATACCTCCTTGTTGCTTGATTTAATAAAACCCAAGAGAAGAAATGGTAATAATATGAGAGAGAGATAGGGCGGGTGTCTCACTATCCTAATTAAAGGCACATATGCTAAAGAGCGTTGTTTAATATCTTGCCCTAATGAATCACTCCCCTTCTCTTGGTATCTTTCTCTGTTGTGCTGTGCTGCTTTGGCGCGCTATCTTCTGATTATGATGAATGGAGAAGTGTCACTGTGACACTGCCATTACTCATCTTCAGGGGTGAGACAACCTCGCTGTGAGAAATGTGAGGGCGGGAGAATGAGGGTGGAGGACGGAGGGGTTTGTTTGGATGTGCTGCAGAATAGCAGAGATGGGATATAAACACACAGACTGCCCTGTCCCGTGGGGATTCCTTCTAAATGGGGTCATCTAGTCCCTCAGCACTTCGTCCATTAGTTAAATAAAATCGTCCTTTAATCAGATCTAATAAAAACAGCCAGTGCTGCGAATCAACCAGCAACCATCTGGAAGACTAGAACAAATCAGAAGCATGTTTCACATTTTTTTTCTTCTAAATATGCATGTCTACTGCTTGAATCCAACCAAAGTAAAAGCAAAATGTACAAAAAATGTTTCATAAAATATCTAGAACATAGAATAAGACGCTACTTCCCGTGTAACAAAGCAAAGTGTAGAGCTAAGGTCCAAAAATAAATGTTTTAAAAAGTACGTCCATGTGATCTAGGAGTTCCAAAGTGTTTAAAATCCCCTGTTCTCATCGTTATTCAATAAAAACAACTCTTAAATATTTTGTATTCATTCAAGTTCAAAAGAACATCAGGACATTGCAAGACTGTCAAACATGCAAATAATTCCCGTTCTCTCCATTATAAAAACTTGTCCCAAAACATATCCTATAATTTAGGTTTAAAACCGAGCTTGTTCCTCATACCTTTGTTCCTGTAATGACCACTAGATGGCAGCAAGGCTCTTATTACAACAAGACGGAGACAAGGCCTTTTCGAAAATGATTGGCTTACAAAGTTACACGTGATCAACACATTTACCAATAATACGGATTCTGAAACTTTCCGTTTGTACCTTTTTAAGAAAAAAAAGCTGCTTTCCAAGCCCAAAAGTTGTTGCATATTGACGTTTATTTCATTCATTTCCAAAAGTACATTTAGCCCCCTAAAACATATTACAATCAGTTTATTAATAACGTTTACATACAGAACCCAAAGTTGTTACATATAAGAAAATTAGCGTACTTAATCTTTTTTTTTCTTGACATGGCACAAAACCTCACTTGCATTGCATTATTTACGTTTCCATGAATCAGGTGTACATTTCAGATATCTTTGCTCTCATTAAAACCTACAGGTTAATTGAGTGAAATCATTAAATTGTCATTCACAACTGCTATCATGACATATTTTCAGTTAAATATGGGCAATTAAATATGTAAATAGTCATAAATTAGCTTTCAGATGAATGTATTTTACTGGGATTCAGCTTTGTCTGTCATTGGTTATTCAATTATTAAATTAAACTGTCAGAAAAATAAAATAATTAAATAGAATAGAACTGATTTAGCATCTTACATCTGACACTTTAAACATATAATTGGGGGGGACGTCTTACCCTCTATTAATATTTTACATTTTGTGCTACAACAATTAAATTAGCAAATGTTTATTTTCATATTTACTTGCTATAATAACACACTGGCTGATGCATCATCCTGTACATGCTAATTTTATATTTAAGTATGTTTAAATTTTTCAAAGTAAATCCACATTGTTCTTACTGTTAAGTTAACAATATCAGAAAATGTTCACTTAATTCATGACTTCAGTTGCTCTCATCCACAAAGAAAGAAAACTAATAATCCTACTAGAACAACACACATGGAGAAGGACACAGAATATGATCCACTGGGGGTAGTAGCAGCCGTAGATCCTTTGGGGCTAGCAGTTGTAGAACCATTGGGTCTAATAGTTGTAGAAGGTCTCTTTATAGAGG
>JAHKKF010513069.1:0-18690 GCA_019740295.1 Labeo calbasu | reverse complement strand
TACGACTGAAGAAAGAAAGACATGAACATCTTGGATGACAAGGGGGTGAGTACATTATATGTGAATCTTTGTTTTGAAAGTGGACTTCTCCTTTAACTTTAAGTTACCTTATTAATTAATGTTCATTAATTGAACATATTAATAAATGTTAATTCCCAACCTATTTTGGGTTCATTTTAGGCAAGAAATATAATAATTTTTAAGCAATAGTTGAGTTAAATAAAACTACCCAGAAGGTTGGGTTAAACATTTAACTCAACCGCTGGGTCAAAACAACCCAGTCGTTGGGTTTGTCCATATTAAGGCGACAGAGATTCAATCATAAAACTCTTACTAAGACATTATTTGGAGATATACAGTGACAACTGCTATTTACATGCATTTTATGTAAATATAATAACCTCTACTTTTTTGACCTCGTCTAGTCTCATTAAAAAAGGTTAACAGCGAAAGAGTATAGTGTGCTCATCATAGTCAGAATCAATATGCGCAGCAGAAACAGAAAACGCCAAGAAATTAAGCTTGATTTTTTTCTTTGGAGGACTTAATACATTATGAAGACTCATTGCTTTAGATCAAAGAATTCCTTCACGTAAATAGGATGTCAACAACCGAAATGTTGTAAATGTTATTGCAATATAATACAAATCCTTTTATGCCTTCAACATTAATAACAGGCTGAGGTCATATTTTGAGAACTCAACCACAAACACCAATTCCACACCCCGATGACACCATTCAATATACTTTTAAAACCACAATTTTTTACATTCCAGTCAGATCGCAAAGATCTTATAACAAACATAATCATGTTTTTATTAAGTCACATCTGTGCCTGTTTTAATGGTGTGAGAGTTTATATTCTTAAGCCGCGACTGCCTGTTTTCCCATGAGTCTGAGGGGATTTCTGCATTCTTTAGGATAAATCTGAGACACGGATCACCCCAAAATCAACCGCTGCACCAAAAAGACTTCCTTCGATGACCCTGAATCATATTTCTCCCTCCCAAAAGCCTCTTCACAGACTTCACACAGTTCATATGTCATATGTGGCTGCAGATGTCAGAAACCATGTCTGTAAGAGCCAGGGCATCAGACACATTTGGGCATGTGTTTGCTCCCACTGTACTGTAATAAACCAAACCTATGATTATGGGTATTCATCTTGAAGTCTGTGTTCCAGGAAGCCCAACATCTTTTTGTTTAGGTTAAATACTACATTTACATTCAAGGTGGAGAGCGAGATTGAATTATGCAAAGCACTCAAGCAGGGCAGCCAGCCAGAGAAAGTAATCTGCCTGGAGGAAAGATAACTGCCTAAATGCTGCCGAGATAGTTATCAGTTAAAAGAAACCGGGAACCCATCCGTACACAAAACATTGCGTCTTTAGTGTGGCATATAAACAAAGCTGTCTGTGCCATAACCAAAACAACTTGCTCATGACCTCAGAATCATAGTGAGCGATATATATGTGTAAGCTACACCCAAACATCCATGCCATCCATCAACTTGAAGGGCTTATTAATGACTTCTGCTAACCACTTAGCTGGTTGGTATGACAAACATACAGAACCAACTTTTAGAAACAGAATACATTTCCGTTCTCATCCCCGTGCCAAATTCTCATTTGTAATTAAAGCCTCGAGGTCTGTTTTGACTGCTTCCGCACTGATCCGTGAAATACAGTTGGACCACACAGTGTCTGGCTTCGAAAGAGAGTGGAAAATGATTCTAAAGTCAAAAACAAAAATCACTCAGAAGATCTATAACGAAGTCTTGGATTAAAACAAAACCAATTCCTTTCTTTGACACTTGACCTTGATGTATCTTGCGATGCCAGTTTCACCTCAGAGAGCCCAACAAAAACACTGAATGCGAAAACATCAGGCCACAAACCACATGGTGGTTTGCCATTCAAATAAAAGCCGACTTGAGCAAAGCAACCGTTGCACGGTTTCTTGGAAGGAAGATGGCAGCACTGTTATTATGAGTCAGAGGGCCCTGTGGTCCACGTGTCTTCACATTCTCAGAACTTTTGAACTCTTGAAACTGATCAAAGCAATAAACAGTTTATTTTTATGCCCATTTCTGTTTCTGTGTTAAAGTCAAAGTGCTTGCAAATTCATAGTGAAAATGTCTGTTAGATATTGATCAGACAGCCTTCCTGCTGATTCTACAGAAATAAATCACCTCATAAAGATGTTACTTTCACTACAGCATTTTTTCAATCTGCATTTTTATGTGCTATTTTGTTGTTATTCAGGTAAAAAATATGTATTCAATAAATTAGAAGTAACAGCAAGGTTGCTTTTCACACCAAGGATGATAACTATAAAGATAACGATAACAACCCTTACGAAAATTACGAAAAACCAAAAAGCCATGGGTACTATGTGTAAACCATGATAACCACAAATTAACCATGGTCTTGCTACACTAACCGTAGTTTACCTGTGGTATTTGTAGCAAAACTTTGGTTATACAAATGGTAATCAATGCTTTAAAAAACACTACACTACACTTTCTCTATAATAAAACCATTGTCTTAAGGGGATGTAATTCTAAAAATCATTCTTAATATTAAAGAATAGCCCACAGCAGCTATAATGGTAAAGGCACAAAGAAAGGATATTGTTGGAATCACTTTCAGAATGATTTTCTCCAGATGATGAATGAGCCAATCAGAATCCTGCGATAGCCAGCTTGAGAATTTCAAGCGGCAGACCAGTGTGATAAGGATAAAGATGTACACTGCCCTCCAAAAGTTTGGAAAGACCCCTGGCAAAGTGTGGTTTTTGGACGATATCAGCATAAATCCTTATCATTTTTTGGTGCAAATACATTAAAGTCACTTGACAGTATCACTGAAGACCAGCAATGACAATTTTCATTTTGATTACATAATAATGGGAATATATACATGTTAAAATTATCATGCCCCTTTGCCAGCTGTGATGCCTGGTTACTGGTTTAAACTTGGCCCAGGTTTTTAAAAGATTTTTGGGTCAGCACACCTTAATAGTTTCAAAAATTGATTGCCAATTAAGTTTAGTATACAATCAATTTAGGCCCAGATTATGCAGAGCTGTAATTGCTGCTAATGGTGGATATTTTGATGAATTGAAAATTTAAGTTTTTTCAATGTATAAACTGTTTATATAATAAAATATGTTTTCATAGTTTGTGTTGTCCCTTATCAGTGCAAAATGATCACAAATTAAAAAGGATTCATGCCAATATTGTCCAAAACCCCACTTTTCTAGGGCGTTTTTTCAAACTTTTGGAGGGCAGTGTAGTTCTGAAAATCATTTTCATTATCAAAGAGTCCACACCACAGCTATAACGATACAGGCACAGAGAAACGTTACCACTGGAATCACTTTCAGAACATTTTTTTTAGCTGATGAATGATAAAAAAACATTGACACCCAATCAGAATCAATCCTGCTTTCATGAGCTCGAGAATTTAAAGCGCCAGAGGCGATAGAGGTAAGTTGGCTGTATTTGAATCTATAGAATTGATTAACTTGAGTGAGCTCCTGTTGTGTTAATTAGGCTAGGTATCTGACGCGCTTCTCCCGAATCTTGTTAATAAAACGTCATAAAGGCACAGAGAAACAATACCGTTGGAATCACTTTCAGAATGATTTTTTTTTCCAGCTGATGAATGATAAAAACATTGACAGCCAATCAGAATCAATCTTGCTATCACAAGATCAAGAATTTAAAGTGGGTGACGAGTGTGCACTCGTGAATTTAATTATTCGCAGGAAAGTCCATGCAAAGACATGACTAGACGTGAGATTTGTGCCGGGGGATGTGAATCGGGCGATGCGCAAGTTGAAACATTTTAACTCGTTGTCGTGCAAGCCAGTAAGAAAAGAACTTATTGAAATGTCTGGTTGTGTCAGAAAATGGAGGAAAGAATTACACAATCATTTTATTTGGTGAGTAATCTAGAACGATAACGCAATGAGAATATTCGCTTCGCATTTGCTGTACACACAGCAATGGAATAAACAGACATTAACAGAAGTTCGCAGGAGTGGACACTAATATAGTTATCTTTATCTACATTATTGTTCAACACAGAAGTACTTCCGGTTCATTATCCGCTATAGGGAAATAACGAGAAGAATAACAGCGTGCAGTAAACAGTAAAAATGTCTGTACTACAAACAAGTGTGTAAAATAATATAGTAAGACACACCAATTTGCAATATCAAGCAGCAATACAAGCTGTTCTGTACAGCTAAAAATAGCTGGATGTGGATGAGACTGGAAGCCAGACCCATTCAATTTACAAATGGGCACGCCAGCTCTTATGGGAAAAAGTTCTTGGTGTGAACGAGCCTTATTAGTCAGTCTCCTCTCAGCTCTTTTGAGAGGCTGTGATTAGCAGTTAGCAAGCAAGTGCCAGCTCCACAAGTTCTCTTGGCCTCCCAGGCACTGGCCAGAGCTGAAATCCCCATGAAAATGTGCTCAGAAGAACTGAACGACTATCTCCTAATCCAGCTATCAGATATCCCCTGCCAAAGAGGCTTTACCTCACAGAGGAAAAATGTCTACTTCAGGGATTTTCATGGAGGGTTATCAAACATGCTGAGAAACATCTCCTGGGTGTCCTTCATGTTCAACATTAATTCCTTCAGCAGTTCGTTTGTCAGTAACTTGGATTTTTCTTTTGACTGCCTTGGCAAAGCTGCCTGGATGAACTCTCACCTGGATGACAAGAAACAGTCAGCTAATTTCAAAGTTTTGTTCCTCATTTCAAAAACCTGCACACATTTGAAATAAAGCACCAGGAGATGATGTTCTGCCAACGGTGAGGGTAAGTGTTACGTGTGATCTCATTCTCTACTTCCTTCCATCTGCATGTTGCTAGCTACAGGCAGATCTTTCCGACAGCACATTCTGGAAAATATTAGCTTTTTGTGGGCGTTTCATCAGTGTCTGGTATACATCTGCATAAATTAACACTTATTTCCAACTGAAACAGAAAGTTTCATGTACATCATGTACTAAGAACATTTCCACCGAGCCTTGAGCTACTTTTACTAAAAATTGCAAGTAGTTCAGTTATTTTTGACCCAGTGTTACTACTGTTAACCAAACTAAAACCATTTAATGTTTTTTTTTGCTAATTGAAATCATGCTTAAATAATAATAATAATAATAATGTTGAATATTACACAAATATTTTACAAAAAATATAATAATAATATTATATTTAACACTGTTTTGAGCTTTGTCAGCAAAGGGAAGCAACTGATAATGTTGAAAATAATAATCATAATAACAATAATAATAATAAATACTACTACTACTAATAAAAATATTTTAAAATATAGCTGTAAGCAGTGATTATCGGGGTTCAAGCGCTTAAGGCATTAAAGCATATATGGAAGAAGCTATTATTAAGCAAGGCTGCATCCACCTAAATCAATGATTAAAAAGCATTTTTGGCAAATCAAGGTAATTCACCATAGAAATATGATGGTTTTTTTTTCATGTTATGACTTATAGCGCCAGCTGTGGTCTGATCCCCTTAAAACTTTGCACGCTTGTTTAGAATCGCCTGTCGCATCTGGTCAGCAGGTTTTGTGAAGTTTTGAGCTTTCCTTTAATCTTTATAGGATTTTGGGTTAATTCGGACAGGCCCCTTTTCCAAACGACCCCATTATAGCTTCCCAAAGGGTAAATTTCTACATTTTTTGATAAAATTGGCCTAGAGAGTCCAGAGAATTGTACTGATGTGTTTTTTTCCAGATTTTTCCGGTAAAAAACCTAGGACTAGTTCACAAAAGTTGTTTTTTTGCATCTTCGCAATCATTTTTGCGAAGGCAAAGTTGTCCGGAATAGTGCCACCAAGTGGCCAAGCTCTGCAATTCTTTCCCCCGTGACCTTACATAAGTGTTCTGAGTTTGCCGGAGATGTCCCATTCTGTTCAGGAGTTATAGGCATTTTACTAAAAGTGGCCCTGCCCCTTTCGAACCATTTGGCATTCACTCTCCAGAGAATCTTTCTGCACTGGTTTGGTTTGATTGTGCAAAAAAAACTAGGAATAGTTTGCAAAAGTAGTTTTTTCGAAATATCCAAAATATACAAAAATTTCACCAGACTCACGACTGAATCTGAGGTATGCATTTTATTTCAATAATTTAGGATTTCAAAGACACTTGAGCCTGCGACTGACGGTTGAGCAATTTTAAAATTTATGTTCGCTGTAGCGCCCCCATTAGGCCAGTTGGGGTGAGCCTTGGTCACGTTGTCGGTGGTGTGAGTACAACAATCCTTCCAAGTTTCAAGTCTCTACGACTTACGGTTTGGTCTGCGTGATCAGTTTTACGTGGAGATCGCTGATCCGTGACCATTTAAGCTACGCGAGTGAACCCCTAAAAATCCGATATGTTGTAATTGGTGCAATACATAAGCCAATACATATTTATAAACCAATCTAAAAATATTTTGCTAAAATCATATAAGGTACTGAGGTTCATCCAGTGTCATAAAAATGTGGTTCTCCTGAGGCAGGAATGAGTGCATGAACTAGTTTTACGTGAAAGTGAAATCTGTTGGTGATTTTTGATGCAAATCAGGATGCAAATAAACAGAAAATCAGTTAAACTTACAGATTTCTCTCAGGCCAGGACAGGATGGTGCTATTAACAGGTCTAACATCTTCGTTTTCTTGACGACAGGATTGTAATCAATAATAGCAACCAACTGTTATGAGTAAAAACCCGACTGCCGCTCTGCTCAAGGTTTCAGTTTTGCATTTCATAACGGACACAACAGACCAAACCTCCTTTAAAAGAAATTACTCATGTTAGCTTTGACTACAGAGCTCAACTCTCTTGCCCTTTAGCACAATGCTGTTTTGGTGTAAAGCCGGTCTTCCTGCAGTTGTTCATTCTTGAGATATTCTGGGGCATTCAGAAGCAGCGTGGTGCACTAATGTGGGTTATACCTTGTTAACTTTCTCTTGTCCCTGTGCTGTGGTGGGAAACAACACTGAGGTATATAAATCGCAACAGTGAGGGGGAACAAAGCTGACAAAAGGTGTAAGAAAGGGCGCATGGTTTAGAATAAATGCTCTTAGATGTTTCTGAATGGTGTGGGTATTAGAGAAGAGCAATGGGCGGAGTTTGAAGTTAACTGACAATCAAAGCCAGCACTGGAGGAATGGCTGCTTCTCCACACTGCTCTTTAATAAAGGAGAGGGAACAACAGGATTGAGCTATTCAGAGTGGCCTGCTCCTTCCTGGTGGTGGAGGATGATGTTAAAAAGAGGCAGTGGTGTGAGAGGAATGGGTATGCAGACCCCCTGAATACAGCTGCCTCTCTGAATGGCTCTGGGGAACCTGTCCTGTCATTGTGACTCAAAATCTTGTCTATCAAGATGGAGTGTAAAGGGAATTTACACACTAAAGACAGGTCTGACGAATAAGATGTGTTTTGAGAGTGTGGAAAGAACCTAACTGACCTTCTGTTAAGCTCCGCCCTCACTGGCTCAAAACAACAGCCCATAGAAATGACCCTTCTGTCAACAGTGTAGTTTTCAGTAAAAGCGTTAAAATGTTATTCTATATTCTTAAACAAGCTGAATTTTGACACTGCAAAACATTTTGGTTTAATAGCAGACATTTTCATGCACCTGTCAAGTTGCTTTTTGCTTTTTCATAGTGTTTTTTCAAACTAGTGGAAAGAAAACACCCAAAGGACACTGTGTTTCTTTTATAGCAATTTCAATTAAAATACACTCAATTAAAATGCATATATAATTTTAAAGGCTGTTTTCTCAAAATGACTTTTTCTCCTACACTGAGCCATAAATCTCCACTTCAGCAGCACATACCAAACTTTACATTTTTATCCCTGGCTATGTCCTGAAGGTTCTTACAGAGGGATTTGTTCATATATAATTTGCTTGATTATAAACAACATATTGTTCTCAAAATAGTGAAATATATTATTTTCTGTCTGTTCTAAGTATTTTCTAAATTATGGACTAACAAATATGAGATACTCAAAATTCCCTCTGTAAAAACTTCTGACTCTAATATGTCAAAAAAAAAAAATTAAACAAACATTTTGAAACTGATTCATCCAGTGTTTAGATTTTTGTACTAGAAATGTATGCAAATTAGCACATATTTCATTACATTTTGCCTCATTTGCATATTTAAACCTAACACTTTAGAAAACTTGTAATACAAAAATATTTGCGATTATAAATGTAATCAATCAACTGGGTAAGTAGTAGTGATCGACCAATATTGATTTTTTTATAACCGATACTGATACCGATTATTTGCATGTTTATGTGCCCGATAACCGATATGCAGAAGCGATATTTATTTACTGTTATAAAGCTCATTGGATAATGTTAATTCACTGAATTATATTCTCGGAAATATTGGAATATAACTAAACTGGTATATAACTAAACTTTCTAAACTGGTATGTCATATCAAGAATCACCAATATTTTGTCGTTCTAGATTCTGACAAAGCGCTGTTTACACAGAACTATACTCAAACTGCGATTGCTCGCGGGGATAATAAATAATTAATTTCCATGGAGTTGTATATTTTTAGATGTGTATTAGTGAAATAATGGTTATATAGTAAATGTTAATATAATTTAGGGTGTTTTAAACAAGTGAATCTTTTTAAAAGTTACAAGTGGTGGCTGTGCTGGAACATTTCCTGAGCATCAATCCAGTGAGTGTACAGCAAAATGAAAGCGACTTCACGAGATTAACGATATACACAACAGAGAGAATTAAATTAAGCGCTTTTATATATATGTGCACATTCATTGCTGTATATTATTGAATTCAGAAAAATTTACGTATTTATTAGGACGGATTATCTTACATGACTCTGTGAGTTCGTATTTCAAGCTGCATAAACTAGCTACATATCAGGCATTTATGTAACACATCTAATATGTGCATTAATGACTGTTATGTTAAATAAGTTTACTAATTACAGCTAAGCAAGTGCTTTACCTATGCATGCCGTTGTTGTTGTCTCGTCTCCCCTCAGACGTGCTGAAAAGGCGATCCTGCCGGTAATTCTCAAAACACCCACAAGATGGCGGCGTTTATCGGTGAATCCGATATTACAAAACCGATAATCAATTATGGTAAAATGCTTAAATATCAGGAAAATATCGGTAAATATATATAGTAAGTATATCTTTAGTAAGTAGTGTGATAACTATTAGTTAATTTTTTTTTTTTTACCCTATTCACCTGCAGTGTCTCGCATAATTTATTGTTAGTACTAGTGTAAGTATGTAACAAGGACAATAAAATAACGTGTTACATATTTTTATCTGACGTTTCCGCCAAATAAACGTTAAATTATGCAGCAAAGTGACAAAAAAAAAATTGTGGTGATTTAAAAAATATTATGTAGTACCACTTTATGAGAGACCCAGAAAATCATACTATGTTTACCACAACATTACTATATTTATGGATCATTTTAGTAACATTGTGTGCATAGATCCTCCATAAACATAAATAAATAAAAAATTAAAAAAATAAATAAAATGGTTGGCAATAGTCTCTAAGGTAGAATCAGAATCAGGTCAGTAAAGATTTTAAAGTTTATTATTATTATTATCATTATCATTATTACTATTAATATTTAAATAAAATTGAGTCAATGTGTTTTCCGAAAACCTATGAATTATATCATTGATTAATTTATTTTATATAGTATTTTAAATGTATTATTTTATTCAATAATTTTTTTTATTATTATTTTATTGTTATTTTTAGGTATTTATTCATATTTTGAATTAGTTTTCACTTTTATACTTTCCGTTTCCATATTCAATTTAGTTTAGGTATTAGTCATTTTGTTATTTTTAGACTTTCAGTTTTCATTTTAATTTTAGTGTATTAGTCATTTTGTTGCTATTTAAAATATTTCTGTTTAGCTTTTATTTATTTATTTCAGTTTGAATTTTAATGGATCCAGAACACTTAAGAAGAGATGATGTCAACCCCTCAGAGGACTTCAGATGATGCCAACCATGAAACAACATACAGCACTACCGAATTTTGCTACTAATTTAGTGTTCTTTGTCTGTTTGATTTTACCATACATCTCAACTTGACATAGTCACCACTAGTAAGCTACTACTAAATATATTGTAAAAACTTTAATTTGCTGTAAAGTTGCTTTGCAACGATATGTATTGTGAAAAGTGCTATACAAATACATTTGAATTTAATTAAATTTAATAATTTTGGTATTTTGCCTATAACTTTTTTATTTGCCATAGCAACATTTCTAATTTCTACATTTTATTTAAGTTTTTCGTCTTGTATTTATATTTACTTTTATTTTGGATTTATTTCATTTACTGAAAATAACATTTTTAATACATTTAGCTAACTATAACACTGAGTGAGTTGCAAAAGGAGGACAATTTTAAGGAACACTTCAGTGAGAAGAGCAGAAAAAAACAGCTTACAGAAATCAGAAATGGCTAGTAAATTGTACAAATGATTACAGAAACAAGTAACACATTGAATTAAACAAAAAAAATTGAAGTAGAAAGAGTGAAATATTGTAAAACATACTCCAGTAATATTTTTTTTACTTTGAACTTTGTGTGTGTGTTATGTGATATGATGTTTCTGTCCTACTTTTGAGTAAGACTGGAGTCTGCCTCAGTTTCCCATACTGACAGCACATCAGAGTTAACATCTGCTAAGAAAGCCCCCAAACATTTCCTGAGTAACAGCAATCATTTTAAAGCAGATGGTTACTAATAAAGCCTCCCGAGAAATCTCACCTATGATCAAAACATTGATATGTCCACAAATAAAAGATCACGTCAACAGAAAAGGCCCAACTGAGAAGAAAAAGGAAACCACTCTAAATGTGCTGGCATGGAGCCCTGTCTAATAAAAGAAAATCTGCTGGGGGGGGTTTCACAGGAGCCTGGCATCACCCCCATTTCCATTCACTTAACCACTCCACTGCATCGCAATGCATTCCTGCGGCCCAACAATAGCAGCCTAACTCAATTTCCAACATAATTAGACTGTACGGAATTCCATTTGCGATCCCCTTTACGGAATAAACCTGTGCCGTTTTCTATTAGAGGGAAAAAGGTTCCCATAACGTGCACACAGGCTTTTCATTTGTTGAACGCTCTAAGCTAATTTGTTTCTTTGATGCCTGTTCACATTTTGAGTTTCTGACATTGTTTGGCTTTCAAAAAATAAATGCTTTACATTTCCACAGACAATGGAAGGAGACAAGCAGGGTGTGCTCAGCGTAAAGATCCCTCTATTTTGCACTTTGTTTTCCCAGAAGCCCACCCTCTTCCCGTCCACATGCACACAGGCCCAGTGAAGCGGCAGCTGCCTGGCGGCTGACAGGAAAGACACTATGGCGGGTGTCTGTCCTGTTTTTGACACTGACCCCTATGACTGATGTCATAGCAGTGAGGTCATCAACACAACACTCATTTCTGTTTTCCTGTCAGGCCCCAGACAGCGACTCGACTATCTTTAAAACATACAACATAAGCTCCAAACAATCATACAATCAGGGAAGCAAGTTACACAGCAAATTTATAGTACATTTTGGTTAAATGTCAAACCACCCCATTTACAAGAAGTCTTAACAGATCAAAATGACACATCAAATTTTATTCCTTCGCAGGAGTTTAATTCACAGGCATTTTTGTCCACAAACAAACCAGACAGAAGAATAGATTTATGTTCGTGGATTTGAATTTGGAAAATGGTGTGTATTGACATCTTTTCGCAGACTAAACAAGATTCATTTTGATGTTCATTCATGTTTATTTCACGCTATAACTAGTAAAGTGGAAGAGATCATTGATTTACGTGCCACTTGAACTAAGGCGCTGCAACAGCAAGCCACAAAACCGTATTTACTGTTTGAATTTCTTACAAAAGGACAATTTGAATACTTGGATGTAAACAACAGCTTGGTTAATGTACTACTGAATTTGTTTTTTGTAATTTATTTTGTCGAAACCACCGAAAAAACGCGTGGAAGCTGCTAAATCACAGGACTTAGTAGGTAGGAAACCATACCTACGAGCAGTATTAATTAAGGTATTAGCCTAATATTTCACCTACCTGATCGAATAGAACAAACGTGAATGTTGTCAAGATTCTTGCCCTGGAAATCCTGGTTCAGTTTGACCATCCACAAACGCCTTTTGTTCCTCAGACAGTTTTTTGCACTCTTCTCCTTTATTTGTTATAACTTTTGGCAGCCTATAGTACTCCAAATGTTTTTTCTCGGTCCGACCGATTAGTACAGCTAAAAACATGACACTAATTTACCATTTTCAGCAGCAATAATCAGCAAAATATGCGAGTTTCATTCAGTTCGGAAACATTGTTTACATTTAGTACCGCCAAAATTCGATTGATGACGCGTTGTGAAAACACTCTCAACTTTTACCTGCAATGTAGGATCGTTGTGCAATATCAGTATGAATAACAAAAATATAGTGATTGTAGTTACCATAATCTATTGCATTACATATAACAGTAATACATTCTGATGTCTTTTTGATAACTTTTACACTGCTTTTGACCCAACTTGTTAAGAAAATATTTTCTTTTGCTGTGCATTAAACATCACATTACGCCAAGGTTTCTGCAAGCTGCATGAAGTTCATGAGGTAAAGAAAAGCTAATGAATTAAATCATAAAAATGGCAAATAAATTGTGTAGCCTCTCCATTTTTTTGTGTAATATAGTCCTTTTGACAACGGCTGGTGTCAGTTACATGGAAGACTTCGTGTGTATATAAGCGGTACGTTTTTTAAAAAGGAAATTCGAAAGAAAAGAACTGTAGATTACATAAATATGCTGTAAAACACATTAGAGCAGTATTATGTTTACTTACTTGTGGGGAATAACACCCACTGCTTGAATTTTTATTTATTTATTTATTTTTCCCAAATAGGGAGCATAAACTGTGGTAGGGAGTAGGTCTAAGTAAGCTGGTATACAAATCCAAACATATCTATGTACCTTATATGGAATTGCACAATGCTGCCCTCCTGTGTTTATATGCTAGAACTGAGTCAAGGGTTCAGTATTACCTATGAGCCACAGGGGGAGTGAATGAGTACAAATAAGTGTGCAATCTTCACTAAATACATGCAGAATTTATATAAAATGTCAGCACAGCTTAGTAGAAACAAAACCCTTGAATAAGCACTATAACTATAAATACTATAATGGTATTATAAAAGATTAATGACAAGAAAACTAAAGATCAAGGCAGTGATTTTACACCTAATTCAGCCCAATATACCTTCTTAAGATCTTGGATTAGTCAGAAAGGTCACCATTATAATGATTTAATCCAAATATACTCACCTCACCATAGCGCACTGATGTACACATAAAAGACACATTTATCAGTTAATGTTAGGTTTAATTTGAAAACACAGAGTTCAAGCTCAATAAAACCACAGGTTTTACATTTACAATATTTTAGTAACTGAAAAAAGTTCATCCTACAGTGAAGTCATATAAAAACATCTGGATAAAAGACCAAAATCATTTAATCGCATGAAAGAGACAAAATATTTTGTGCTTCCTAATAAGTCTAAAAATATGCCACAGGGACTATGAAATTCAAATCAAAAGAATTAAAAACAAACAAAAAAAATCAGTTTGTACTGATGATGATGATATCACAATTTCATGTCCTGAATGGGGCATTTTCTTGCAAACAATTGTTCAACATACTGTATATACATTATTTTGCAGTATGACATTACAAAGGAGTAAATGGTGACATAAAAACAGATTGCATCATCAGTAACGTTGTCATTTACAGGAAAAAAAAATAATAAAAATACTCCCACAACGTCAGGCTCATGTTCACAGGTGTCTCATTTGGTTGCTCAGGCCACGCAGAGCTCACGAGAGTCCACTTCAAGGATGCGAAACACTTAGAGATACACAAAAGCTGTCGGTTATTGGCACAGTCGAAGATGTACGGACCTCATCATTGGTCACAAAGGAAACCAATGCAAGCGTCAGTAGCACACAAGAAGGTCCCACTCCACATTTATAGGATGACCATGCCTTTGAGAAGCAAAAATACATCTGTAATACATCTCTTTAATCGTCTTCTCTATGAAGTTCTTGCTTGTTCTCATAAAGGTCTGGGACCTCGAGAGCAACGTTGTCAAATTGGCATTTGTTTTTAGTCCGCATTTAAACAGTATGCATGCATGCGGAGCCAACACAGATCTCCATCTCTGGAAAATCCGGGGTCAACAATAAGGATTAACCACCAAACCAATGCTTCATCTATTCTTGATATAGTATGAACCTTTATCACCATGAATTTAGAGCATGTGGATAACAAAAACACAGCATTTTTTGATGTGCCCAGTGAAAATATTAAGACTAGTAAGACTGCTTTTTGTTAAGGACATGACCTGGACTTGGTGTCCTGAAATTGAGATGTTGGCAGTATGAGGAAGCAGGCAGGCAGTCAGTCCTGAGGTGTGGGCGAAGGTGAGACCGATGATGCCCATGCTATAAGAACATTGGCACCACTTTACCAGGTCCAGAGGGGAGACGTGTTCATACTAGACTCCAAGAGTCTGTAACATCAGAGAAAGGTCTTTTGAGGAGACAGGGAGTTCACCCTGATCAGATGCCAGCCTCCTGTGTGTCTGTTCTCATCAAGGGGAAAATATTCTGTATGACAGCACATCACTTTTATGTCCTCTTCAGGGATGGCAAGTTTTCCCTCATTCTGGGAATGAAAGCAATTTGTGGTACAGAAGCAACAACCCCAGGAAACTGCGGGCTTTGAAAGTCACACTGAATTACAGCACAACTTACTGAGGCTTGCGTACTCTCTTCCATTTCTTTGAAGAAAAAAACAGACAGGCCACTGATGACTTTACTTCCTGCCATACTGGCGTCCCCTTCTCTGAGGACTAAACTGATCAGTAAAATTAAGGTTCAAATGTTTACATTGTGTACACTACAATTAACTCCTCCCAGCTTCTTTCCAAAAGCAGATAAGCGATGACAAATTGTCCAAGCTGGTCCCAGTGTCTCTGCGTTTGTACAGTATTAGGACAAATATAATGTTCAGATACAGTCCCAGCATCAGAATAAGAAATTTTAGACTTTTGTTGAATTCAGATTGAAAATACTTGGATGTAAAAGCAGTTTGAGGTGGCCCAGATCATCAGCGTAAGGTCAAAATCCAGGTCATCAGGGTTTGGTCAACAATCTGATGAGGTTTCATCAACTTCCTCTTTGTTATGTTGGTTTGTCCAGCTCTGGTTGTCCAGGTTTTCCAGTAATGGCAGTGGATACAGCCCAGTTAAATGAGTAGTTGGTTTAATTCAGTCCATGTGTCTTGAGAAGAACCCAACAAGGTTATCAAAAGGTAAACTACATCTACAAACCATAATTGCCCACAGAAAACTCAAGCCTGTAAATGAGATGAAAAAACCCAAAACAATCTTCTCCTAACAACCAGCGTATGCTACTGATTTAGTCCAAGAAACATACTATACAAAAGTACAAGAATGCAAAAGTTGGCTAAGCTAACTCGAGCTTGATTTCATGCATTACAATGAAATCCATAACACATCGAGTTTGCTAAAGCAAACATTTCTATAGTCTTCCACAATCAAATTTTTAACTTTAAGGTCTATTACAGTCACGAGCACCAGGTCCAGCACCGGGGGGTAAGACCTTTACTCTTGTCTCCACTTCCTCTCCTTGCTGAATGTGATCAAATTTGAAAGCGAAAGTGAAACTAAAAAAAAAAAACAAAAAACGAACAAAAGCAATTGCACGCTTTTCGTATGTGTTTTTCTGGAAGGAGAAAATAGAACCCGATTACATTTTTTTTCATGATGGACAAAAGTTTCAGAGGCAGTGTGTAAACGTGATTGACACAATGTGAGGTCATATTTCTTTTTTAATGTGCGAAAAGTTCGGATGAGAATTTTGGACTCAGTGTTCAAGGACCTTTACTTCGCCTCCCCTTCCCCTCCTTGCTGAACATGAATGATTTTGAAAGCGGAAGTGAAACTGAAAAAAAAAACAAAAAAAAAACAGTGTGCATACGAAAGTAATTGCACACTTTGCAGCGTCTGCAACTTTTTGAAGAGAAACTTGGTGCACGAGGGCTGGCACCAAGGGGTGGCAATTGCGGGCTTTGTCCCCTCAAATAAGTTAAGATTCTTGCACACAGATCCTTGCACAGAGTCTGAAATTTTCGTATGTGTTTTTTCAGATGAAAAAAAAAAAAAAAAAAGGAAAATTGAACAAACTGAAACTGAATTATTTTTTTATGACGGAAGAAAGTTTTGTGATTGATACAACATGAGGTCGTATTTGTTTAACAAGTGAAAAGTTCGGACGATAAGGACCTTTACTGTGCCTCCTCTCCCCTCCTTGCTGAACATGATCAATTTTGAAAGTGAAAGTGAAACTGGGAAAAAAAACGGCGTACGTACGAAAAGCGACTGCACGCTGGAGCGTCAGCAACTTTTTGAAGAAAAACTTAGTGCACCAGGGCCGCTGCCAAGAAGGGGCATTTGTGGGCCTTGTCTACCCAAATGAGTTAAGGTCCTTGCACAGTGAGTCTGAAATTTTCAGATGCGTTTTTTGAAAATTGAAAATTTAACAAGATCCATTTTTTTTTAACGACAGACAAAATTTATATTGTGTGAAAATTTCAGATGAGAATTTCAGACTCAGTGTGCAAGGACCTTTACTGTGCCTCCTCGTCCCTCCTTGCTGAACGTGATCAATTTCGAAAGCGAAAGTGAAACTGAAAAAACAGCACATATACGAAAGGGACTGCACGCTTTGCAGTGTCAGCAATTACACGCAATCATGGATTGAGCACTTCCCATCCGAAACAACCCTCGCACCTCCCCACTTGTGTGATTTGGACCCTCCCTAGAATTTAACTGCCTCTCTTGATGGAGGTGCCATGGTGCCAGCTTTGTAGTGCACTATTTGGTGTCTGAAACTATAGTGAGCAAAGTAAATTTCACTTACTCCTTTCACTCATTTAAGTGGACTATATTAGTAATGCAGTGAATAAAACTACCTAAAACATCTGGGTCTGTATCGCCCCCTTGAGTACGGAGGTTATTGCCAAAGCACGTACAATGAGTAGACACATTTTTGGCGTCTGTATTTGTTTACTAGAGTAGAGCATGTTTCTGGACTTCTTTCTCACAACATTTCATTAGAACAGCTATTGTTAATTTAAAAACTGCTATGTAAGCCTAAACAAGTGTAACCCGAATGACTGAATTCTGGGAAAATTCTCATTGCTCTCACACTGTTTAGATTAGATCGGTTCAGTTATATTACAGTAGTTGCCACTGATGTAAACTGTCGAGCCGGGATGTGGCAGTAGGTCCTGCAAATGGAAAAGGTCACATTACTTCAAATGACCAGAGGACAGATGCCGGGAATGTAGGGTTATGGGCATTAAACCCCATCCAGTTCTTCAGTTCTGGACCTTTCTGAACCTCTGGCAAGAGCACCACAATAAGCAAGGGCAGCATGGATCAGCACACACACACACACACGTCACTCAATGTATCTGTAGGTAATGAAGTTCATACTCATTACTGACGCTCATACACAAGCACTCAGGGCTGAGAGTAACCCTACTAGCTGCCTGAACTGAACCGACCATCTGGAAACAGCGCAAGAGGCCTCTGGAACATTCCTCTTACAGCAGTATTTACATGATGCAAGGACGTCCTTTATCAGCTGGGTTGGAGAGCACTCATCAAAGATCAACATGGCTGGATGGGTGGGCCTGGGGTGAAACTGCTCTGGGCTGTGGGAACAACATGTGGGGGAGTGGGAGCTTTAGACTGAAGAGAAAGAAGACTGTGTTCCTTTAGTTTGCTGAGGTGCTGCTGTTGGGGTCGGGTCGGGTGTTGGCCAGGTACTTGGCCCTCATGCTGGATGTGTACTGCAGGAAGAGACAAATATTGAGAAGAGAACATACAAAATCATTTAGGTTTTAAACTTAGTTTTCACACAAAAGAACATGCTTTATTGTGCAAGTAAGTGTAAACATGCTTGTCACAGTGGCACTGTTTACACCTGGTATTAAAACAAAGAGGATGGTTCATGAAATCATGGATGTATATTAGGGATGCACTGTAAATTATTTCATAATTAAATTACTATAAATAATAAAAATATACTTTTAAAATTATGATATGGCTGAAAAGCCTAAACTTAATGATGGTATTATGTTAAAAAAATGCTGAAAATGACATTCAAAGGTGTTATTAAATTATTAATGATATTTACAGTTGAGGTCAAAAGTTTACATACACCTTGCAGAATCTGTAAAATGTTAATTATTTTACCAAAATAAGATGGGGTGATACAAAATGCATTTTTTATTTAATACTGACCTGAATAAGATATTTCGCATAAAAGACATTTACATATAGTCCACAAGAGAAAATAGTAGCTGAATTTATAAAAATGACCCCGTTCAAAAGTTTACTTACACTTGATTCTTTATACTGTGTTGTTACTTGAATTTTTTTTGTTTAGTGATGGTTGACATGAGTCACTTGTTAAACTAATAGTTAAACTGGCCGCTGTTCTTCAGAAAATCCTTCAG
>JAHKKF010513067.1:32939-50318 GCA_019740295.1 Labeo calbasu | reverse complement strand
AGTGAACTAATCCTTTAATTTAAAATTCATCTTTTCTTCTTACCCCATTTGGTGGTGAGGCACAAAATTGAGCCGAGGCAGGAAACCACTGAGGCGCAGATTTAATCGATCATATTCGATCAGATGTTGACTGTAATACTCGATCAAGGCACATATACTAGGAAAGCGCTGCTTGTTTGTCAAGTGGAAAGACCAGCGACCATTTTCCGAAGAACAGAAAATTCTGTAGTTCTGAATTCTCCCGCTCATCCTACAGAGAGCACACAGAATATTATTAGGGCTGCCCCCTAATAGTCAACTAACCGTTAGTCAACAAGAAAAGGCTTGGTCGACCAAAATTTTATTAGTCGCTTAGTAGCAGAAAAAAAAATCTGCAGGAAGTGGCGAAGTCACGCAGTCTGTGGAGGACAAATCGTTAATATTACATCTGGCAGGACATCCATCATTCATCGACTTTAAATATGGATATATCTGAATGATATATGTAGTAGCAACTTTACATGGCCGCTCAATCTAATGTTAACCTAGAAAAATGTGCACTATTCAAGTGTCTGTGCGGGTTGCGGAAGCTGAATAGTTGCGCAATTACTGCATGACAGATGGAGGTGCCAGTGCGATCACTTGCTCTTAAAATACTCCATCATTTTAGGTCATACAGATAAAAGTAATACACCTTTTGAATCTGTAAAACCTATTTATTTGTGTGCACTCACAATTTTTGTGCTTTTGTAAAATAATGAAAGCAAACAGGATGCGCTTTCTGCCGTTTTGGTCTCTGAATTTGAGCGTGAAACTTTGAACCTCTGTGTATACTTGTCAAATATGAAATGTCAACTCAGATTATATAATCTGTATGAAACATGCATATAGGCGTATCACTACAGCGGAAATGACGAGTCAGTGTTGCCGCCTTCATCTCTTAAGCCAAAAATAAAGAAAGAGCTAGTAAATTATTAAAACAATAATGCAGTCTCCTTGCTGTTTTCCCAGACACATTCATAATTATTATATCTGCCGGTGCTCCATGGCAAACTTTTTTGCATGCGCCTACACGCTTATTAGGCTGTATAGACAATTAAAGGCTCATTATTATGATTTATAATGGTTTATTAATAAACGAAAATGAACGACTACTAGTTGACCAGAAAAATCTTAAGTCGAGGGCAGCCCTAAATATTATCAACATTTCTACCTCATTATTTGTCTCTGTGAATATAAGATGTATGCCTGGTACCTGGTCCATTGCAATGTAAAATACACAAAATGTTGGCAATCTACACACCAAAACGAAAGATAAGAAAATTCACAAACCACAGCATTAGCAGTGTGAGGAAAATTTTAAGTTATTTACCACATATATACCTACATACATGTGTGTGAAAATTAATTTAGGTTTTTTAATTTTATTAAAAAGTGAGTAGTGAAAGGCTGGGCAGAGTAAGTACCACAGGGAGATACTGTAGATTCTGATGAGCTTTTCACTCTCTCGCACAAGGAAGGTTCCATCTTTTCCATTCTTCCCTTTGCAGAAATCATGCAAGAGTTTTTCAGCGGTTATTCTGCCTCCATCCAGCCGTCCATGAAACCAGGGCTCTGACAGGTGCAGCTCTGAGCCGTCCTGAATCTTTCAGAAAGACAAGTTCATGAGCAAATGTGAAAGTGCATAAAAAACTTCCCAAAGTGGCTCATCTTCACAAGACATGAGAACTGACTGGTTTAACAAAGAAAATGAGTCACTTACCTCAGGACTGTCTTCCTCCCACTTCTCTTCAGAATAGTACAGCTTATTTTCTGAGAGAACACAGTCATGCCTGTAAAACCTCTACATTAAAAAATATCAATTATTATCTGACTATGAGCTAGTAACAGCAAAAAAGCAGATCATTTTTAAATAATTTTTAAAGAACCTTATCTATTGAATCCCACATGCAAATCTCTCCTTCCTTCTCCACTACACGGTTTTCTTTAGATTTTCTTATCTGCTTTCAAATATGAAAAACGATTAATTGACCTCCTAAAATATTAGTCTGGTCCTTTAAATTTGACACACTGTTGAAATATGGAAAATAAAAATAAAGCACAGTAAGACAGACGTGTAAAACGAGCACCTTCTCTCTATAAGTGTTTCCAATTTTCTTGAAGCTGTCTAATGTTCTTTTTACAGCCATGTTTCCCTTTTCTTTCACTAGCTGTTCAGAGGAAATAGAATATTATATATGATACATCAAAAAACAAATGCAAACAAACTCATGTGCATTTATTCTGTTAATAGATTAGTTCACTTCCAGAACAAAAATGTACAGATAATGTACTCACCCCCTTGTCATCCAAGATGTTCATGTCTTTCTTTCTTCAGTCGTAAAGAAATTACGAACATTTCAGGATTTCTCTCCATGTAATGGACTTCTATGGTGCCCCCAAATTCGAACTTCCAAAATGCAGTTTAAATGCAGCTTCAAAGGGATCTAAACGATCCCAGCCAAGGAAGAAGGGTCTTATCTAACAAAACAATCGGTTATTAAAAAAAAAAAATTATATACTTTTTAACCTCAAACGCTCGTCTTGTCTAGCTCTGTGTGAGCTCCGTATTTTTCTGGTCATGACAGTTAGGGTACGTCTAAAAACTCCCATCTTATTTCTCCACCAACTTCAAAATCATCCTACATTGCCGCAGAAGTACCAACCCAGAGTTTACAAAGTGAACATGCAAAGAAGATCAAACACCCTTTGCAAAAGAAGGTAAAACAGCGATGTAGGACAATTTTAAAGTTTGAGGAGAAAATGAAGCGGGAGTTTTTAGACGTACCCTAACTGTCATGACCAGAAAAAAAAACAGTTTACACAGAGGTAGATAAGACGAGCATTTGAGGTTAAAAAAATATATTGTGATTTTTTTATTTAGAAAATAACCGTATGTTTTGCTAGATAAGACTCCTTGGCTGGGATCGTTTAGAGCCCTTTGAACCTGCATTTAAACTACATTTTGGAAGTTCAAATTTGGGGGCACCATAGAAGTTCATTACATGGAGAGAAATCCTGAAATGTTTTCTTCAAAAAACATAATTTCTTTACGACAAGGGGGTGAGTACATTATCTATAAATTTTTGTTCTGGAAGTGAACTAATCCTTTAAGACATACGAATGAGGTCAGATGTTACAAGAATGAAAATGTACTCATCCTCACACCATCCAAGGTGTTGAAACAGATTTGGACAAATTTAGCATTACATCACTTGCTCACCAATAGATCCTTTGTAGTGAATGGCTGCCGTCAGAATGAGAGTTCAAACAGCTGATAAAAACATTACAGTAATCCACATGATTTATGTAAACAAATTCATAAGTAAGACATTTTCAGCTGCAAACAGTTCAATCTGTCTAAAATACCTCTGATGATAACTGATGGACAGGAGTCGATTACTTGTGGATTATTGTGATGTTTTTATCAGGTGTTTGGACTCTGATTCTGACGGCACCCATTCACTGCAGAGGATCCATTGGTGAGCAAGTGATGTAATGCATTTCTCTAAATCTGTTCTGATAAAGAAACAAACTACATCTTGGATGGCCTCAGGATAAGTATATTTTTAGCAACTTTTCATTTTTGGGTGAGCTGTTCCTTTAGGAAAGATCCATTTTTGTCATTCATACCCACATACATATGACCATGTGATTCAGTGTTTACACTAAAATAGTGTGACCAGTGTTACTTAATAAAATTTGCAACTTAACTTTCATATATATTAAATTTGAACAACAAATCAGAAATGCATGGCAAAGGTGAAATTCCCCCATTGTACTACTTAATTGATTTAATTAACATATGATATTAGAAATAAGCATAGAGTTAGGGTGATTGGTTATGTGAGAGAGAAAAGCAGCTGTTTTAATTTTGATTTGTGGAAGATGTGTTTTGTGGATACCTTAACTGTGTAATCGCTCACTTTTATTTTCTGGTGCTGTTAAAGAGAATAAATAGGGAATCATACATTGTGACAAAACACTAACATTTTCAGTCATTACATTAGAGACTGAAAGATTTAGTTCAACTATTTTCCCCACCTTGATGATGATCTTGCCCTTCAGCTGGTTTGGTGAGGGTAGATCATCTGCTTCCGGTTCTAGCGGCTCGGTTAGGAGTTTGTCCTGGAAAACATCTCGTAAGATCTGAGCCATCATTTTCTGCTGCTTGATGTCACAGTGTTCTTCTATAGACAGCACCACAGGATACCTGCCACAAGAGATGCAAATAAGATTGCTGAATGTTACATTTACATTGCATGATGGTAACTGAATGTGCGTGTTGTGGATGACTAACTCAGATGTTATAAAAGCATGTTCATTGATGGCCTTCACCACATCCTTAAACTTTATCTTGGAGGTCATGGTCCGTCCATGGAATATGACAGGTTCTTCTGGACCATTCCAGCAGTCCACTGCATTATGCAAAAAAAAGAATACATAATAACATAGGGCCTGATATTAAAAAATATGAATTATAACCATACAATATGAAAGCAAAACTGGCACTGACATTCAATACAGCGACAGCCCAGCCTCAGGCAGCGCACATAAGCTTCTGTTGAAGACTCACTGCTCAGCTGATCTCCAGTCAAATATCTGTGGAAAAAAAACACATGAAGTAACACAGGAAGTTGAATGTGTGTCAAGAGCATGCAGAACGGCAGCACTTACGTGTTGTGAGAAGAGTTGATCCAGTAGTGAGACAGAGGATTGTTCATGTCCAGTGGGCAAATCTCTGAGAACTTCTCATCCCAAATTGAGTTCTCTTTGGAGAAGAGAAAACTGAAGAACTAGAAAGACAAAAACAAGTGTTTTAAAGATTTCACGTGTTGACGTCCACTAAACAGATCTCTTTAAGTTGTACCTCTCCAACAGTAAGCGCTGGATTGTTGGTCTTCCTCGCGGTGTCATTGATAAAAATGTTCATCAGGTCCTGAACCTGGTTAATATTTTTGGCCCAGGCCTCCTACAGACAGAAAACCAATGTACAGTTCATTTTCAAATTAAAAATTTATTTTCAACACTTATGATAAGAAATGTTTCTTCAGCAAATCAGCATATTAGAATGATTTCTGAATCATGTGACGCTGAAAAATTGCTGAAAATTCTGCTTTGCATCACAGGAATAATTTACATTTTAAAATAAATTAAAATAGAAAACAGTCCTTTTAAATTGCAATAATATTTTAGAATATTTACAACATCAAATATATGCAGCCTTGGTGAGCATAATATTTTTTATTCAAATACATTAAAAGCACAGTCCTGAAACTTTTAAACAGTAGATAAGATGGATAAAATATATTATAATATACAAGGTCTTACCTTCTGTAGATATAAAAGTATGTTTTGAAAATCACAGATTGGAACTACAGATTCAGGATTATCAGTATTACTGCGGAGAAATACATACGCAAATAAATATAGTTTTCATAGTACACTTATTTATTATTTCTTTAAAAATTGGATCCTGAACCAAAAATAAATAAATAAATAATTTTACCTTATTATGAAAGGTGCAGGCCCCTTTTCAAACTCTTCTAGCAGCTAATAATAAATAATACATAAATTAGTTCATTAATAAATAAATGAACATTTTTATCATGTTTAAACAAGTAAAACTTTAACATAATATAGCAGTAATTACCCAGGTTCAACCGCTTAAGGCGTTTAAACATATAAGGAAAATGACATCACATATTATTTAGCAAGGCCGTACCCACCTAAAATAGTGATTAAAAAAGCATTTTTGGCAAATCTAGGTAATTTACCATAGAAATATGATGTTACTGTTATAGCGCCAGCTGTGGGTTGATCCCCTTAAAACTTTGCATGATTGTTTAGAATCACAGGTTCTCAGCAGGTTTTGTGAAGAGTTGAGTTTTCCTTTAGGCTTTATAGGATTTTGGGTACATTTGGACAGGCCCCTTTTCTAAACCACCCTGTTATAGCTTCCCAAAATGTAAATTTCAACATTTTTGTGATATTTAGTGTTCTAGAGAGTTCAGAGAATTGTACTGCAGTGTTTTTTTCCAGATTGAGCGAAAAACCCAGGAGTAGTTCGTAAAAGTAGGTTTTTAACATGTCCTCAGTCATTTAACAAACAATTTCATTGACAGCAGTGGTTCTAGAGGCAAAGTTGTCCGAAATGAGGTATACAATTGTTTACGCCTTTAAAAATGTCAGATTTCTTTCAAATTTCTCTCAGATTTTTAGGGTCATGAGTCAAGCAGGCCCACTGAGTTTCGTTCCCATCGGCCTCCGTTAACCTTGTCTAACAGGTGCTCAGACTTCATTGGCTAATGGCAGCCATGTTTTTTGAGATACGCAAATGTCCTTGTAGACACTTGTGGCACTTCGGACCAAGACCGTGCGCACAGATTTTTATGTTGATAGAACAAATGGTTGCGCATATATTTTTAATGTTTTTTTTATGGTTGCGCATTTTACTAAAAGTCGCCCTGGCCCTTTCAAACATTTTGGTGCCCCTTTGCAACAGTGAGCTGAACATATGTTCAACTTTTTTGATAATTACTGATTTGGTTCTGATCGAGTGAAAAACCTATGACTAGTTCGCAAAAGTAGGTTTTTCAAAAAATCCTCACGATCATGATCGAATCTGATGTGTTTTGTCCAGCATGAACCAAGGATTCCAATGACGTGAGACACCTGAGCCTACGACTGATGGTTTAGGACAGGCGTGCCCAACCCTGTTCCTGGAGATCTACCTTCCTGCAGAGTTTAGTTCCAACCCTGATCAAACACACCTGTCTGTAATTATCAAGTGCTCGTTCAGATCCTAATTAGTTGGTTCAGTTGTGTTTGATCAGGGTTGGAGCTGAACTCTGCAGGAAGGTAGCTCTCCAGGAACAGGGTTGAGCACCCCTAGTTTAGGAGTTATGAGCAATGTCATACGTTTGTTCACTGTAATGCCCCCATTAGGCTGATTGGGGCAAGCCTTGGTCAGGTTGTCGGTGGTGTGACTACTACCATCCCTCCATGTTTCAGGTCTCTACGACTTACAGTTTTGTCTGCATGATCAGTTTTACTAGGAGATCGCTGATCTGTGACCATTTTAACAATTGCAATAGGGTTAGTGCTACATGCTTGAACCCCTAATAATGGAACTGTTACTCAAAAAGAGTTAAATAGAATGAAACATTTAAAAAAATTAAAATAAACTGCACACTTACCATCTTCTGGTTTTCAAATATTAAATAATTGTAGAATTTGTGAAACTGCTGAAAATCCAGAGAATAATCTTTTGCTTCCATCTCCTAAAAATGCACTTGTGTTAAATGTTTTTTTTTTTTTTTTTTTTAAAAACACATAGTGTAAAATGCTAATTCCGACTCGCTCTAGATAAAAGCAGTTATTTGTACCACAAATCTGTCCTCCAGAAAACGTCCACCTGGTACAGAGATGTTCATCTGTGGCAAAAGAGACTTGAGCTCTTTCAAGGTGATGCTGTGAGAGACAGAATACGAGCAATAATGACTTGAGACAAAAACTAAAGTGAGACTGATTGAGAAGAAGGTAAAAGAGAAAGAAGAGAACCTGTTTTTCTTTGTTTGATCAACCGAGTACATCTGCTTCCTCAGCCAACTACAGTACAGGAAAACCAGAGAATGAAACAAACACATGATTTGTGTCACAACGTACACTATGTGTGTGTATGTGTGTGTAGAGTACCTCTTTATAATCTGTGGTGTCTGAGCATTCAGTATCTCCTGTCTGAGTAACTCCAGTCCTATCAGCCATTTTTCTGCATCCTCCACTGAATCAGCTGTGGAACAGCAAATGCTACCATTTGCTCAAAAGGTCAAAAACACTATCATACTGACATTTATCAGACATTTAACCTCCACTGGGATCATTCTGGTAAATGTGCTATTGCTAGCATAGCGGTTTACCAGCATATGTTGTGTTTTAGATGCTGGTGATGATACTGTACCGCTGTCTTTCTTAGCTAGCTTAACCAGATGTCTTTGATAAACCAAAAAGACTTTATTAGCGAAGTTCCGCTATTGAAAAATATGGATATGCTGTAACACTAACTAGCATAAACGAATTTGGACCAGCACTATTATTAGCATATACACTACAGTTTGGTGTCAGTCTCTTATGCTCACCAAGGTAATATTCTGAAATATTATTACAATGTAAATAGCCGTTTCTGTTTTCATATATTTTTTAATGTAATTTATTTCTGTGATTTCAAAGCTGAATTTTTGCATCATTACTCCAGTCACATGATCCTTCAGAAATCATTCTGATATGCTGATTTGCTGCTCAAGAAGCATTTCTTATTCATTATTAATGTTTAAAATGGTTGTGCTGCTCAGTATTTTTGAGAAAACTAGTTTTTTATGATTATTTAAAGAACATAAAGTAAAAAATAACAGCATTTACTTAAAGCAGAAATCTTTTGTAACAATATAAATGTATTTACTGTTACACTACCAGTCAAAAGTGTTTGAACAGTAAGATTTGTATTGCTTTTAGTCTCTTCTGTTCACAAAGCCTGCATTTATTTGATTTTCACTATTTAAAATAGCTGCTTTCTATTTGAATACATTTTAAAATCTATATTTTCCTGTGATCAAAGCTATATTTTCAGCATCATTACTCCAGTCTGTTACATAATCTTTCAGAAATGGTTACATACCTTTTAGACTCAGTGATTTTAAAATAAACTCAGATCCATAGAAGATGGTGAAACAGGTTTTGCTGTTCTGCTGGCGTTCTTTTTCAGGCTGGTAAAAGATTCTTCGAAATCTACTTCCTCTGCCCTCATTAAATCGCTGGAAATCTTTGAATGTCTCCCACTGGCGAACCTCCTTAAACTCAGAAATGTCCACTGCGAATACATAAACACATTTAAGTCATTCGTTCATTTGTTTGACTCAAGTCTACTTTCATGGAAGCAACTTACACACTCTGACTATCCTGTCGTCGGAGCGTATCAAGGCCACCTGCATGCTCTCCATAATGACTTGGACAGTCAGTCTTTCAAACCTCTGCAGATACACCATCATTTCAGTCCCCATCTGCAGATGCTCAATAACCCGTCTCCTTTCATGCTGCTCACTGCCGCCCACCATCACTGCATCTGATAAACAGGGTAAAGAGGCAGAGCTTTTTGCACCAGATTACCAGATTGCATTTCATTGTTAGGTTTGTCAAAACAATGTTGGTTCAAAGTTAGGGAATTCGTGTGATGCATATTCAGACGCACTTACCTTCCAGTGTCAGTGCACAGAGCAAACTGAGAAATGACGTCTAGTGGTTGTTCTCCAAAGCAGGCTTGAGAAAAATGACATCCTGTGACATAATCAGCTTTCTAATTTCCTATGATGAAAAGCAAGCATTTCCAGAGGACAAAAGAGAAAACAAAATCCCCAAATTGTCTTCATGAGTGTTACCTGTGAATTGGTTTGAAGTAAACCAGATTATAAAGTACAGTAAATACTTGTATTTTTAACACCTCGGGCCTCCAAATCAACATTTGGAAAGCTCTACTTTCCAAATTCATGTATAAAAATGCTCTCAAGCAAAAATTTAAAATGTTATAAGAGAAACAGTGGAACGGACATTTTGCTTTAAAACGAAGGGTTGGAGAAAAATACAAAGAATTTGTGAGAATAAGTGGGCGTTACTGGAAAGCGAGGCATGTGGTGAGAGATATATCTGATGTGCAATTTCCTGAACTTAACAGTTGTCACAAAATATTCTTTCCAGGATTTTTTTGGTTTCTAGCTTTTAAAAGCACTACATTTTGTGCCTGTTTCTTGTCTGTGTTTTTCCCTTTTTTTTACTCCTTTTGTTTTCAAATGCGTTTATATGTTAGTTTTTAAGAATTTTTACTTCAGCCTTAGTAATTTTAGTTACAACGACGTTCATTAAAATGCCACATTAAAAAATTTAGAAAATATATAAAATTCCGAGATTGAGGTCGTAATATTTTGAGAATAAAGTCAAAATTACAAGAAAAAGTTGAAATGATCTGAAAATAAAGTCTAAATGTTTTGAGAATTTAAATCATAGAAATTAAAGTTTTAAGAGCATAGCCTATATTGCACATGCAAATGGCCACTGGAATTTATTTGAATATTGTTGCATCCAAGCAGCTGCATCATCTTACTGGGTTGAGAAAGAGTTGATTTAAGGACTAGCAGAAACAGCTTAATATCAAGAATATGATATTAACAGACTGAACAGGAACAGTTTTTTATCTTAACATCAGCTCACACACCCAATTGACATTCCTTTGGGGGTCGCTTTTTAGTACACCACAAATGTATGTGGAATTATTAGCAGAAATCATACCATGTGTCATACTTGCGGGGAGAGTATGCTTGGAAATAATATTTCATGTCTTCGATTGCATGCGTTATTTGTAGTGCGCCAGCCACCCAATAGCAATAAGCTTTGTGCTTTTGATATTTTTAATATAAAACAAAGTCTGAGCTTTCAAAATCAGTTTTATAGTGAAATACAAACAATTTGTCTTACAATAATGTGTTTTTCAAGCTCTTTGATGTGGCATGACAGAGTGATCTGTCATTCCACATTAAAGAGTGTGAAATTTATTGTAATAGACATATTGTTTGTATTTTGCTTTAAAACTGACAGAATTTAAAAGCTGTGACTTTGGAATATCTCCCGATATTCCCAATCTGGGCCATTTGCATGCACAATAGGCTAGAATATGCTCTCAAAATATTATTTAACCTCAAAATTGCAACAAATTAATTCTAGTAATTTTGACTTTATTCACAAAATATTTTGACTTTATTAATTTCAGATTTATAACATTTCAGATTTATTCTTGAAACATTTTGACTTTTTTCTCTTAATTTCAACTTTATTCTCGAAATATTTAAACTTTATTCTCGTAATATTCCAACTTTTTTCTCATAGTATTTCAACTTTATTTTCATAATTTCAACTTTATTCTCGTAATTTCAACTTTATTCTCGTAATTTAAACTTTATTCTCGAAACATTCCAACTTTATTCTCGCAATTTCAACTTTATTCTCGAAATATTTCAACTTTATTCTCATAATATTTCGACTTTATTCTCATAGTATTTCAACATTATTCTCATAATTTCTAGTTTATTCTCGTAATTTCAACTTTATTCTCTAAACATTTCAACTTTATTCTCATAATATTTCATCCTTATTCTCTAAACATGTATTCTCATAAAATTTCAAAATGTTTCGAGAATAAAGTAGAAATATTACAAGAATAAAGTCGAAATGTTTAGAGAATATTTCGACTTTATTCTCGAAACATTTCATCTTTATTCTCGAAACATTTCGACTTCAGTCTTGAAACATTTAGACTTTATTCTTGAAACATTTCAACTTTATTCTCACAATTCTGACTTTATTCTCGAAATATTTTGACTTTATTCTCGTAATATTTCGACTTTATTCTCATAGTATTTTTTTAACTTCATTCTCATAATTTCGACTTTATTCTCATAATTTCAACTTTATTCTCCAAACATTTCTACTTTATTCTCGTAATATTTCAACTTTATTCTCTAAACATTTCTACTTTATTCTCATAAAATTTCAAAATGTTTTGAGAATAAAGTCGAAATATTACAAGAATAAAGTCTAAATGTTTAGAGAATATTTCAACTTTATTGTAGAAACATTTCTACTTTATTCTCAAAACATTTAGACTTTATTCTCGAAATATTTCATCTTTATTCTCGTCATTTTGACTTTATTCTCGAACCATTTCGACTTCAGTCTTGAAACATTTAGGCTTTATTCTTAAAAACATTTAGACTTTATTCTCATAGTATTTCAACTTTATTTTCATAATTTCGACTTTATTCTCGAAATATTACAGTTTTAATCTTGTAATCTTAATTTTTTTTTTTAACGCAGTCCATTTTGGTGCTCTAACGGTTAATAAACAGAATTGCATGTGTCTTGCGGAAAAACATTGTAGCTGGAACTCCTTCTCTCCGTTTGTCTGTGATGAATCACGTAGGTACTGGGCTACTCCGCAGTGGTTCCTACCAGAACCAGTCTGAAATTTATTATAGGGTAATTATAAGTGTACCGTAGTGATTCAGGACTACATTTTGTACATTTTGAACACAAAACAGTTATGGACTGCTACTAAATGAAAATGATTCTTTGACATATAAGCTGCAATAAAATAAAACTTTTTTGTATTTTATTTATTTTTGTTAAGAATCAGCTATCCACCTTATTTTTCCCGGCCATTTGTAAATGTTATGGGTCTGCCTTCCGGTCTCATCCGCATCCAGCTATTTTTAGCTGTACAAAACAGCTTGTTTTGCTGCTTGATATTGCAAATTGGTGCGTGTTACCATATTATGAATGTATTATCTTATGAACACACTAGTTTAGTGCGAACAGTTTTACTGTTTACAGCACGTTGTTATTTTTCTCATTATTTGTGGTTAATGAACCGGAGGTCTCGCCCATAGGCTTCCTTCTGCGTTGAAGAATAAGGTAGATGTCAAAATCAGCAAGGTCAGACAGGCTTCTTATATTTTTGCAACACTGTGCACTTTTACTGCCTCGTTCATATTTTGCACCTTCTTAATGTTTTCTACTTCCTATACTGACAAAGTCCATGGGAAAGTTATCAGTTGTAGTGAGTATGACCTAAGATGACCGTTTTATTATTATTGTAACAATATTGCAATGTTTGTCTTGTTAATAGGCTGAAAATGTTGTATTTTGTAACTTTAGGATAATATACAAAAAACAGTATGCTCTGTTCAATATTTATTTATTTGGTAAGTAGCTGTTTAATTATCAGGATAATGTACAAACAAATGGTCATTGCACCATTAAAAAAAAAAAAAAAAAAAGCTAATTTATTTTGAGATAATGACTGTCAGACTGTGCATTATCGCTTGCATATCCAACCAAACCTGATCAAACTTCCTCTGCATATTAAAAACAAGAAAGAAACCAAATAAATAACGTCTTGTTTGCCATTTCAATTCTTAAAACAATTAGGAAAAGTAGTAATACAGCTGCAAATGAAATGTTATCAGTTGAAGACAGAAGATGAATTTCACAGTACAAAAAAGAAAAAGAAAAAAATCCTTCAATGCTCTCAATTTAAAGAGTTTTACATCTTCTGGGTTCTCGCTACACCTTCCACAAAGAATTTAGACAGCATGAGTATTGCTCAAATTCTCTTTGCGATTTATTCCTGCGTGACCACAAAAGTGAGATGGCTGCAACTTCCTGACTTTGGGGCCCGTTAGGGAACCAGTAGTAATAGAGCAGCAGAACTGAGAGGAAGAGACCCTTAAGAGCATTAGATCCAGGCCAGACAGGAACCAGATTGTTTTCCTCATGAGTAGAACTTGCTGTTGTTGATTTTTTGCTGCTTATTCACCTTTTTTTCCGAGTACAAGAACTCAGGGGCCGCGCTGCGCTGCAGATTGCTGTGAGTGTCATAAAGGCAGAACTCGTTGCCTAACTCCGCCTGTTTCTTCTGCAACTGTTTCGAGGAGGAGTAAAGTTCCTCCTGCGCTTTCTGAAGAAACAAGGCAGATATAACAGGGGATTTCCATTAAACATAGTATTCTCAATAAAATTAAATTAGGTTGTTTTCTTAAAGTAAATCATTATATCATCAGTAAAATGCCTGTTTTAGAAAATATTTCTTACCTCCACCTGCTGTATATCAACATACACCAGCAGAGATGCCAGCTCCAGGTTTTCACTGAAGCCGTTCTTTAAAGGGACTGATCTGTACCCTGTAAAAGGAGCAACTTAGTATTTCTATTTGTAATCTGCATTCATTTGCACAATGCTACACAAACAAAAATATATATATATATAATTAAATGAAGCTGATAGATTTACCTGAGCGAACACCTTTCACAGGGAACGTAGCCTGGGCCAGGAAATTGGGGTCAGAGAACATGTCCTCCTCAAAGACCACAAAACGCAGAAAGGTGAGGTCTGGTTCATACACGCTGAAAGTAAATGTCTCCGAAGGCTGATAGTTTGGCCCGAGCCATACAGGGTTCAGTCCATTATCATCTGTGGACACATTTATTGATGTTTTAATTTTATATAGAGAAAAATAATACTTATGGTGCCTTAAAACAGGCATTGCAGCTATATATGTATGGAAGCCCGTTTCCACCGCTGAAGGTTTTTGCAACTTTTTATTTCACAATTCTGACTTTTTTTCCTCAGAATTAAGATATAAACTCGCAATTGCAAGTTATAATCGCAAGTTTATATCTCATATTTCTGACTTAACTCGCAATTGCGTGTTACAAAGTCGAATTGCGAGCTATAAACATGCAATTCTGAAAAACAAGACAAAAAAATAGTATCTGAATTAACTTTTTTTTCAGAATTGTGAGGTAAACTTGCAAATGCATTTTATAAAGTCAGAATTGCAAAGTCAAAAAATAGTATCTGAATTATATAACATCTT
Source organism: Labeo calbasu (assembly GCA_019740295.1). Lineage (NCBI taxonomy): Eukaryota > Metazoa > Chordata > Actinopteri > Cypriniformes > Cyprinidae > Labeo > Labeo calbasu. The sequence continues at coordinate 35,824 of JAHKKF010513067.1, read as the reverse complement.
ATTTCTCCGAATTGTGTGATGCAAACTCGCAATTCTGACTTTATTTCTCCAAATTGTGATGTAAACTCGCAATTGTGAGTTATAAAGTCAGAATTGTGAGATATAAACTCACAATTGCAAGTTATATTTAGAATTGCAAGATATAGTCACAATTCTTAGTTCCTTCTTAGAATTGCATGATAAAAACTTTAGTTTATGTCTTGCAATTCTGTGCAATTCTGACTTTTTTCTCAGAATTGTGAGATATAAAGTCGCAATTGTGAGTTATAATGTCCAATTTTGAGTAGAAAAAAATACTTAACTTATACTAAGTTAAATACTTAGAGATAAACATGCAATTCTGATTTAAAAAACATATATAGTATCTGAATATTACATCTTTTTTTTTTCTCAGAATAGCGTGATATAAATTCACAATTCTGACATTTTCCTCAGTATTTTAATATCAATTCGCAATTGCATGTTATAAAGTTTATGTCTTGCAATTCTTTCTCAGAATTGCGACTTTATTTCATCTTTATAACTAGCAATCACAAATTTACAAGACACAATTCTGACTTCATTTCTCAGAATTCCAAGTTTATATTTCACAATTCTGACTTTATAACGCAATTGTGAGTTTATGGGCCAGTTTTACTAACAGCTTGCGCCAACAGTCTTTTGGTGTTAAAATTGTACTATCAACATTTACTAAAGATGCGCAGTGACGAATTAGCTCAAAAGGCATGGACAGAGTTATTTTTGCACCTGACCTTAATGAATATGCATTAGTAGGATGCAAAATTTGTGGGAGGAGAGTAATCAAATGAATCATGCAACGCATTTTACTAATGTTTGTGCTTGTCAAATTACTGCCATTTGCACCATTATTTAACACCTCAAAAAAACACGTCTTAAACTTAGGGCTGTTTATATAATGTATATATGAATAAAAATATTTTGTACATATTTCTCTGAAATATATACATGAATTTGTCTGTATTTATATATACATAATTATTACACACAGTACACACACATTTATTAGGCAAACTAGGCAAAATTTTTATTTTGTATGCGGCTTTTTATTTCTTTATTCTTTATTTGCGATTACGCTAATTTGCGCTGCGCTTGGTATATCGCGTTGATCGATATGTAAATGAGATGTTGCGTCTACGTTCTGTAATTTGCAGATATTTCCCCTCCCATCAGCGCTGTTTTGAAATTGCGCTAACATATGCCCTGTTTAGTAAAACCGACCCAAAATCTCACAATTCTGAGAAAAAAGTCTGAATTGTGAGTTGCTATCATGTAATTCTAAAAAAAGGATATATAAAGATATATATAATATATATAATAATATAATTCAGATACTATTAAGGTATCTCAGTTATACTACAATAATACAGCGTCTTACGGCAAACGATAGTCTTGAATTTGTTGTCATCTGTTTGGCCACACAGTTCGATCTCCACAAAGGGACTGGCGATGCTTCGTCCTGGTTTGGGAAGATGTCGCGCTCCTATCACCTGAGCATCAGAAAAATTAATGTTATTCAATTATTAAAAAAAAAAAAAAATCAATTCTTGTTTAGCTCTTGAATTAAATAAATGTTATTCTGTTTGAATGAAGCTCATGTCTTACCCTAATGCTGATAGTAAATCTGACATTCCTCTTCTCCTGATAAGGGTCATACGAATCACTGCGCATCAGCTCAGGCTGAAGCACATATCCTGTGCTTCCGTTCAGACTGAAGAGGGCGCTGTTCAGCTGCATGTACTTATCTGAGGAGAAAAGCACTTTTTTCAGACATACAGAACAAATGCAGTGCTATTTATTGACTGATTAAAATCAGTTACACTTACACTCACAGTTTGAGTGGTTATGGATCATGTTACGTCCTTTATTATATATATATATATATATATATATTTTTTTTTACATTTTTATATTTTACCCTTCCTTCTAAAACTTTACCTCTTTAAAGAAACATTCATTAAAAATGTAACTTGTATTTTAATAAAACATTAACTTTTACAAATAAATCTCCTTTCTTCCTTGTTCACTATTTTAGGTCAAAGGTTGATTGATTTGTGTTACGTAATTACCCTCCTGGTAAAATTACACCATTACGCTGCCGAAAAGCATTGACAGACATTTCTAAACAGCTGTTTATGCTGGCTAAATAAATTTAATGTGACGTTTATAATGCCCATGAGCAAAAATGACCTGTCACAGGTCATAAACCAATGCAGTCATGTGTTAGCTAAACAAACACCACTGAGATGAGTGGGAATTTTAACAGATAGCTTTCTCTATGAACTACAGAGATGTTCAACTTCATACTCACCAGCGGTTTGGAAGTTGAGTGCCACCATGTGGCAGCCGCACATCCATAGAGGATACGGATCATAGTTGGAGGAATCCACCCGTTGGCCTTTAGGGTAGACGCGGCTCAGAGCCTTGCGGTTATACATCGTAAATTGAGTTGACTTGTTTCTGGAAGGTGTCTTATTTTCTACGAAGGAGCGGACTTCTTTGTAGGTATAGTTATCTGTTTAGAAAAGACAATCACATTGTTAATTTACAGTAACTTCATGTTTTTTTATGTTTTTGACAGAAGGCTGCAAATATTTGATCATATACAGAATACAGAAAAACAGTAATACTGTGAAATATTATTGGGTCAAAGACGTTAAGATGTCCACCTCGGAAGAATTTTACAAAAGTGATTTTATGTCCATAGAAAGCACATTAAATGTAAGTAAAGTGTCTACTTTTAAGGTTTCAAATTAGGTTTTGGAGAATAAAATGTCGAAAATTTGGTTGAAATAATGTTACATTGTCATTCAGTGTAACACAACATTTATGTAAAAAAAAAAAAAAAAAAAAAAAAAAAATATATA
>JAHKKF010513067.1:3746-32889 GCA_019740295.1 Labeo calbasu | reverse complement strand
AAAAAAAAAAAAAAAAAAAAAAAAAAAAAATATATATATATATATATATATATATATATATATAAATAAAAAAATATATAAAAGAATGAGGGAGCATATTAAATTTTATTGTGTTTTAAATGAGTAAAAAATTCTTACTGACAAATGGGCAAAACCTAGGATAGTGGCAAATTTATAAATGTAGAATTACAACTAACAATTAGTATTTGGGGTGAAAGTAATTCATCTTTTAATATGTCATAAATTGATTTTTGTTGTAAATATGCCTGACAAGATTGTTACACTGAATGACATTTTAGTGGGTGGAGAATTTTTGGGAGAAACAACAATTTAAAGCAGTATTACACTTCTTGTTTTTATGCTTAAACCCTTTTTCCATCTTCGACCCTATTACAATTTCAAATTGTTTCATATTTTTTAAATATATATTAATTGTAATACATTTTAAATATAAATATAATTTAATAATAATTGTACAATTTTTGTAAATGTAATTTATTCTTGTTATGGCAAAGCTGAATTTTCAGCAACATTACTCCAGTCTTCAGTGTCACATGGTCCTTCAGAAATCATAAATAATGTGCTGATTTGGTCAAAAAACGTATTTTATATTATTGTTTTTCAAAAATGTTGAAATTGTGATCGTTCAGGACAGTTCAAAAGAAAAGTATTTATTTGAAAAACAATTTTTCTAACATTTTTAATGTCTTTACTGTCAGTTGGATGCATTCTTGGTGAATAAAAATGGTAGTGTGTATGTAAATGTAAATATGTATACATTCATATTTAATTAGCCATACCAAAGCGGTCCTTGTCTTTGCTGCGAGGCTGGCAGTAAACAACGATTTCAGACATCTCACTGGCCACCTCATCTCTGGTCTCAACCTCCCTTTGCTTTTTTTTCTGGAACAGAAATTTATCGTAAACATTTATAAACACCAGCCCAGTGTTATACTTGAAATACTTGACTGTATTTTTAAAATGTCAATGGTTAAATGTGCCTCTAGGGCTACGCCTAGCATTTAAACTCCCCCTCAATCTGTCTGGCTTTAACTAAACAACTTCAATTATATTTACAGGACAAGTGACTCACAGCCTTGTGAGAACTTCCCTGTGTGACAACTAGCCCCAGTTTGCCCTATTTAGGACAAACAGAGCATGTGAGACAGACCTCAAACTTCCGGTTTTCCTCTTTCTGCGTGATGTCCCAGGCCACCTGATACCACTCGTACAGCTCCTCGGTGGTCTCGGTGGCCAAATCAAACGGCATCTCTTTATTCTCCTTATCCTGTAGCGTCACCACCACAGACTTGCCGTGTTTGGCTGAACGCACTGGAAATGGAAGTGCAAAATACCACTACCACAACATGTAATGTACAGGTGTTCAGGTGACTCAGGTGAGGATAAATAATCTTACCAACAGTACACTTGGAGATGTCCACTATTCCTTTACATAAGTCACCTAATGGATTTTCCTCATCGCCCTGAATGAGAACATCTAATTTTAAAGACATTCTATGTTTGGAATATAGATATTCTCTATGTATTTAAGCAAATAAGCATGCAAAATACTGTACTTAAATGACATATGTGATGTCAAATATACAAATTTGTCATAATCTTTACCTGGTTACTGGCCTCAGATGCATTGGTAACTTCCTCTACAAAATTTGAAGGAAAATAGTGCTGTAGTTTTCCACCAAAATCTCCTTTCCACCTGCGATTGGGAATGTTAAATGTATGTTAACTCACCATTGTTAAGCAAGTCACTCTTTGCCCGCCAAACACAGAATTTTCCGTGTTTCTGCGTTTTCACTGTTATACACTCGGGGGCGCTATTAAGCACTCCTGAATGAGTTCAAAATCTCCCGATCAAAAACACAGGAGAGGAGGACGCAGAAACAAGCGATATATGTAAGCAGATGCATTTGAAAAATAATGCGATCATCAACGATCAACAGCATATAAATGAAAACTGCCTAATAATACCGAGTGAAATGTCGATCCAGGAAGAGGTAAAGGACTGTGAAGCGATCTACTGCAGATATGCTTTGATCATAGTACGTAATATGTTCCAGATAGTAGTATTTGACAAAAACGCGATTTTCTCAAAATGTTGCTCTTTTATGAAACTTACAAACATTCAAGCGTTTATTTAAAAAAAAAAAAAACAATAGTAGAATAAAACTTTATTTAAAAGTACAGGCTCTGTTTATTTTGATGTATCCACTTAATTTTTCCCCTAAGAGTGGGAGTGACCATTTATAAATTTTATGGGTCTGGCTTCTGGTCTCATCCGCGTCCAGATATTTTTACCTGTACAAAGCTTGTTTTGCCGCTTGATATTGCAAATTGGTTTGTTGTACCATATTATTTGAATGTATTATCTTTGTTATGAACACTGGTTTGTAGAGCAAACGGTTTCACCGGCACGTTGTTATTGTTCTCGTTGTAGCGGCTAATGAACCAGAAGTCTAGCCAATGGGCTTACTTCTGCATTGAAAAATAATGTTCAGATAATCACACAACAAAATATCCTGTGGCAAATGAAATTTTAGTTAAATTGATCAAGAATGTTAGCAGTGGCAGGCAACTTTTTTAAAAGACTTTGGCGGGGAAAGGGTTAAAATCAAGGTGTGGTTTTTGAAATACCTGATAGTGTCATAAGAGAGTGATATGACATGAATAAGACAATCTTTCCTAATAAACATGTGTTAATGCATTTATGTACAACACAGCTACAATCTACCATAATAATACCATGTCAACTATGTGTTTATGAATATGAGCCATGGTAAAATAATAGATTCAAAAGTTTAGGGTCAGCAAGATTTCTCATATAGTACTTTTATTCAGCAACAGTACATGAAATTAATCAAAAGTGACATTTATAAAGTCTATTTTAAATAAATATTTTGCATTCCACCAAAGAAACTTGTAAAATAGGGTTTGTACAAGGTCCTTAAAGTGCTTGAAGTACTTGAATTTGACTTTTGAAATTTCAGGCCTGGAAAACCCTTGACAATAGCAATATTCCTGAAGAGGTACTTGAAAAGTGCTTGAATTTTCAAAAGACAATGCATCTTTGAAATAAGCGTTTAATTTTGTCAACAGGCACATATCTTTTCACGCAAAATTTGTGTAATTCAAAAAACATACCTTTTTTGCTAATTTCCATTAATGTCAGAAAACAATTGAGCTAAGCAAGTAGTAGTACTGACAGTGTTGTGTTAACATGGCTGAAGATGTGAAAAGAGGAACAGATGAACCCAATCAAGTGAGTCACTGATGCAGGAACCACTCCGATTGATTCAAACTAGTTACTTCGGTCATTCATTTCAAGCGATTCACTAACAAAACTAAGTGAAACTAAGCTTGTCGAAACTCTGAATCAGTAAAACCATTGCGTCACAAAATGATTCACTATTTCAAAACGCTCCAATTGAAACTTCACGTATCATGAATCATTTGATTCAGCTCGAAACTATGGACCGCGTACTGCAAATCATTTGATTTAGGTCGGAATGAGTTTGTGAATCATTTAGCGAATTGAATGATTCAAATCAGATTGGGACTTCAGAGTGTGAAATGCAAATTATTTGATTTAGATCGAAACTTTGGAGCAGGTTTGCGAATCTTTTGCTTTAGATCGGAACTTCGGAGCACGGATCGCGATTCATTTGATTCAGATCGGGACTTCGGTGGGGGTTTATGAATCATTTGTTTCAGATCAGGATTTCAGAGCGATTTTGTTCATCTTTTTTTAATGTTTTTTTCTTAAACAGTAGAAAACAAACCATTAATGCAGTGCAGTTATAAAAACAACAACAACAAAAAAAGAAAAAGTATACACAAATACAAAAATCCCTTAGAAAATTAAAAGTGGTTTTACTATAGTAAAAGTGCAGTATATTTTGTAATACTTTAGTAGTAATACTTTGCGTGTGCTTTATTTTTGTCATTTTTATTAGTATATTTTTATTGATGTATTTCTCTTTTTTTTCGAATTTGAAATGGAAGACACTGTTCGATAAGTGAGTTCTCTGAAATCCTTGAAAATAATAAAATGCTTGAAATTCATTTTACAGAATCGGCATGAACCCTGGTAAAATGTATTACGGTATCCAAAAAATATTATTCTCAACACTGATAATAATAGATGTTTCTTGAGCAGCAAATCATCATGTTAAAATGATTTCTGAAGCATCAGGTGACACTGTAGACTGGAGTAAAGATGCTAAAAATTCAGCTTTACATCACAGGAATAAATTACATTTTTAAATGTATTTAAATAGAAAATAGCTATTTTAAATTTTAATAATATTTCACTAGATTCCTGTTTTTACTGTATTTTTTAATCAAATAAATGAACAAAATACACTAGAAACCTTACTGACCCCCACCTTCTGAACAGTAGTTTACCTTGGAGTGCTATGTAAATACTAAGGTAAATTTATACAGTAATCTTTCAGTACCATGGTGCTCTGTTTGACAAATTAGCATGGTATTATCATTTGATACTCTCACTGTACCATGACACTGCCACAGCCATAGCAGCATAATTTGCAAATAATCTTACCATCCATTTGCCTCCTTGGTCACGTTATGGATCAAATCGCCCTTATGAAAGGTGAGTTCATCTGGCCGCATGGCCCTGTAGTCATAGAGGGCCTTCACTGTGCTGTGGGGCTGCAACACATCAAAATGAGTTCAGTCTTGCTACAAATCTACCACAAATCTACTGAGGCAACCCACACAAGCCTTCAGCAGTTCAAACAGTGTGAAGACTAAAATAAATTTGCTTTAAAGGGAATTTGTGAATTACGTTACAAGCTAGAGACACGAAACATATATGGCATGCAGACTAAACATGACATTGCTCTTTTAGCCATGCTGCATTTCCTCTTTCGAGACGATCAGTTTCCTATGTGAGAGAAAGAGATAGCCAGCGCCACCACTTCCTCCCCAGCCCACAGGAGATGACCTCTTGCGCATGCTAACGCGCAGGAGCTGCGTTTGCACCTCAAAGTGCTTACCAGAGACGGTTCTATCTCGTTGGCCTCCACGTACTGTTTAGCCTCATAAAGTGAAGCAGATACGGTTATCTGAAATGACATAAAACATTTCTTAGACTTTTCTTCCTGCACCTTAGACTTTAACCATGTAAAATCAATATGTTTAGAAAATAAATATAAGATGCTTCTTTAAAAATTAGTGCTTTAAAATGAATGTCAACATTTAAAAAATATATTTCTGTGATTAATCACGATGCAACTTGGTTTAGTCGCTCTTTCAGGTTTTAACACCAGGAAAAATGTGCTTTGTGGCGGGAGGATGCATAAACATGTAATACTAGCCACAGGAAGAAGGCAAAAAACATTAGCACAGCCTCAGGAAGTGAAAAAAATTCTACTTAAAAAGACATTTTTAATTGTCTTACTGAACATTCATATCATACAATGACACTTTAGTGCATACTGTACTTCTGCTAAATCAGAACTTTTGGCCTGAACTTTGATTGGAAAAAGGAGAAGAGTTACTTGAGATGAAAGCATGCGTGTAACATGCAAACTGTGGCCTTAGCGAAGGAAGAGCTGCACTTGCCCTAGTTCACTTTGAAGAGTGTGTACAGACGCTGCACGCAAACTGTTGTTAACAGTTTTTAGTTTAGCCCGCAGCTGTTCATGTCTTAAGTGAACTCTAGAAAAGTGTCTGATTTGCACCAAAATAGATTTATGATGTTGCTTTAGTACTTACCGAACTGAAGCGGTCCACCAGTTCTGGTGTGACCGGGTAACGCAGTTTGATCTTGCGATACAGCGGTTTCTTTCGAAAATAGTCCACCAATTCCAGCAGGCTCTCAAATTCGCTGGAGGTGCCCAGCACGTACATAGATCCCTCTATGTGTATCCGACAGTGCTTCACCATCCCTTCACCTCTGGATCAGCACCCATAAAAAATACTTTTAAACTCCATGAATTACAATAATTACTACATTAAATACTGCAAACACCACCACCAACAACAAGCTACTGTCTGTCTTCATGGCCAAATGATATTATATATATAGATATAGATATATATAGATATGTAGATATATATACACACAGTGCTGCCTAAAAGTTTGTGAACCCATTAGAATTTTCTATATTTCTGCATAAATATGACCAAACAGTTAATCAGGCTTTCACAAGTCCTAAAAGTTAACAACAAAAAAAGAACCCAATCAAACAAATTAGATGAAAATATATAGTTTGTCTTTTATTTATTGAGAAAAACGGTCCAGTGAGTTGCAAAAGTATGTGAATCTCTAGGATTAGCAGTTAATTTTAAGGTGAAATTATAGTCCATCTGTTCAGATGTGTTATCAGTTAATAGGAGGTGCCAGATTATGCCCTGTTTTGAGTTAAGTCAGGTTTGTGGAAGGTAATCATGGCAGATCTCTGAGAACCTCAGAAAGAGAGTTGTTGTTGCTCATCCAGCTAGAAACGGTTACAAAAACCATATCTAAAGAGTTTTGACTGCACAAATCCACAGTCAGAGAGACATTTACAAATGGAGGAAATTCAAGACCACTGTTAACCTCCCTAAGAGTGGTCGACCAACAAAGATCACTCCAAAGCAAGACTTGCAATAGTCTGCAAGGTTACAAAGGACCTCAGGGTAACTTTTAAGCACATAAAGGCCTTTCTCACATTGGTGAGAAAAATGGCAGAGTTGCAAGGAAAAAGTCACAACTTACCAAAAAAAAAAACCCACTGTTGTTGGTCTGCAGTTTGCTATGGATCATATAGACAAGTCAGAGGGCTATTGAAGAAATGTTTTGTGGACGGATGAGAAGTGTTATGTTTGGAAAAAGAAAAACACTTCATTCCAGCATAAGAACCTTATTCCATCTATGAAAAATGATGATGGTAGTATCATGGTTTGGGCCTGTTTTGCTGCATCTTGGCCAGAATGGCTTGCCATCATTGATGGAACAATAAATTCTTAATTATACCAGCAAATTCTAAAGAAAAATGTCAGGGCATCTGTCCGAGAACTGAATCTTAGAAGAAAGTGGGTCATACAGCAATACAACAACCACAAGCACACAAGTCATTATACCAAAAAATGGTTAAAGAAGAACAAGGTTAATGATTTGGAATGTCTGAGTCAAAGACCGGACCTTAATGCAACTGAAATATTGTGGAAAGACCTGAAGCAAGCAGTTCATAAGAGGAAACCCACCAATAATCACAGGGTTCAAGTGTTTCTGTACTGAAGAATGGGCTAAAATTCCTACAAGTCTTTGTGCAGGACTGATCAGCGGTTACAAATTTTTTTACCTGTGGTTATTGCTTCAAAAAGGGGTCACACCAGATACTGAAAGCAAAGATTGACATACTTTTGCAGCTCGCAAATATTTAACACTGGATCATGTTTCTCAGTACATAAATGACAAAGTATATTTTTTGTCTCATTTGTTTGATTGGATTCTCTTTGTCAACTTTCAAGACAAAGATCTGATGATGTTTTGTGTTATATTTATGCAAAAATGTACTCTCTAAAGGGTTCACAAACTTTCAAGCAGTACTGTATATATATATATATATAAAAAAAACATTTCCAAAAGAGGACCTCTTTTTCTTAACTGCATACGCATTAAGAACATTTAATATACACCATAAATTCACAGATCCTTATTATAGAGTGACAAAAAAATTATAGAATTTAACTTGAAACTGTTCAGTTAAAATAAATCTCACAAAATGTCTAGATATAATGAGACCTTTGACCTTTGAGTTTCAGCACATAAAATGCAAACACACAAACTGACATTTTTATCCAAATAATAAATGGTTCATGACCCATCCCATGATCCACACTAGACCAACTCTATAGGATTTTTTTGTCTGTTTTATCATCCTGCTGAAAAAAAATAGACACAATCACAAAATTTGTAATGGTTTTACTGGTTATAATGGGACTGTAATGGACCCTGTTGGTCTCTACTGGTAATTGGTAACCTGTTGGTCTCTACTGGTAATTGTTGGCCTGTTGGTCTCTACTGGTAATTGGTCACTTTCTATTGATGGCTTGTTAAAACCAATAAATCCTAATAGAATATGTCCCAAAACACACTACAGAAAAACATTTTTAGTGGTTTTAATGGTTAAAAGTTGATGGTTTGTAATGGTATTTGTAGTGGAAACCATTAGAATTTTCTGTGATGGTTCTATTGTTTTTTCAGCAGGGATGTATCAGATGAAAATATGTTTAAACACTTACAGTGCCTTGCGAAAGTATTCATACCCTTTCCCTTTTTATTCACATTTTATGTTGCAGCCTTATGTTAAACTGATTTAAATAACTTTTTTCCACATCAATCTACACTCCATACACCATATTGACAAAGCAACGACTTATGCAAATAACAACTTTGCAGATTTATTAGAAATAGAAAAATATCCTTTTCTGGGACACTTGAAATTTAGCTCAGGAGCATTCATATTGCTTGTAGATGTTACTACATTTGGAGTGAAGTTAACCTGTGGCAAATTCATTTGAATAAGTATGATTTGGAAAGGCACACATCCCTCAATAAAAGATCTAACAGCTAAAAATGCTAATCAGAGAAAAAACCAAGCCCTGAGGTCAAAAGAACTGCCTGTAGATCTCAGAAACAGGACTGTGTCAAGGCATAGATCTGGGGAAGAGTTCATAGAAGCATGTAGCCTCCATTATCCATAATGGAAGAAGTTTGGAACAACTAGGACTCTTTCTAGAGCTGGCCTCGTCAAACTGAGCAATTTATGTAGAAGGGGCTTGGTTAGACTCGCATAGAAAACCTAAAGATTGTGAGAAACAAGATGCTCTGGTCTGATGAACCTCAATTCCAAGCATCATGTATGGAGGAAACCAAGCACTGCTCAACAACTGCACAGTATTTGCAGCAGCCCAGCAGTAAAGTGTGCTGGTAGCAGCCTCATGCGGTGGGGCTGTTTTTCAGCGGCAGGACTGAGGGACCCGTCAGAGTAGAAGAAAAGCTCAGTGCACCGAAATATAGAGATAGCCTTAAGGAAAACCTATCCAGAGCATTCAGAACCTCAGCATTTATATAAATACATATTTCAGTCTTTTATTCTGAATAAATTTGCAAAGTTGTCACAAATCTGCTTTGTGCTTTGAAATTATAATGTATGCAGTGTAGATTAACGTGGAAAAATGTCATTTAAAGCAGTTTAACATAAGGCTGCAACACAACAAAATGTGAAAAAAAATGAAGGTGTATGAATACTTTTGCAAGGCACTGTATAATAGTAAAAGTAAGTTACGATTACAAGTTTCTCTACTTCAAAATTTCATGTTTCATGCCTTTTTTCAATTGATTATGAAAAATATTAGCAATTTCTGAGAGAAACTGTTTCTATACCAGACTTTTTGTGAAGAGATGGAAAACAAAGAGGAGCACCTGAAGGTGATGGCGTAAGATTCTGAATCTTCTCTCTGTCTGATGAGGAAGGCTCCATCTCGAGGGATCCTCATGAGATAGTCCTCCGCCTCACCCCGACTCAAGTTACTGTAAAACCACCTATAGACGAGAAAACCACAGTTTCACGTGTACGGCGCATCTGCAGATGCTCGTGAGGGTTAAAGAAGTTGTCTGCGTGGTCTTCTACAGCCCTGCTGGCCGGGATGTGGTAAACACCATGAAGTTTGTTTGTGCATGTATCGACTTACCCTTCTTGCAGGTGCTGGTCTGGTCGAGGCACAAAATCAGTGAGACGCAGGTTGAAATCCTGACAGCGCAGAAGGTTTTCTCTGTAATACTGGATAAGCGCGTACACACTGGGGAAGTGCAGGTTGTCGGTGAGGAAATAGACAGTGTGGCCTGCTTCTAAGCAGGAACGGATTCGACAATGTTGAACTCGTCCGCTGCGCCTGTAAGGACCACACAGGGAATTTATTTAGTGAAATATGCATTTCTGTACCTCATAGGTCATTTATTATATAATTTTGAAAATGGCTATTTTGAGTGGAACCAGAAACACGCTGTTTTCATGCATGTCTCTTTAAATGCAAATGAGCTGCTGCTCCCCGCCCCCTTTTCAAAGAATAGAGCTGTGCCTTTACAGCTCGTACTTCAGTTAATCTGCCAAAAATGTGTTTGGTTTTGATTATCTTGTCTATCATGTGTTTTAAAGCCATATCAGTTTAAACTTCTGATATATGGTTTTCTGAGTGCATACATATGAAGCATGAGCACAGAAAGCGGCTGTCACATGACATGTGAGTACTAAACTAAGTCTTCTTTCATGTCTTATTGCACTTAAACTGTCAAATACTCACAAGTTTATGTTAAAAACACACAAGTTACAGAAACATTAATTAAAACTTGATTAAAATTAAACTCAAGTGGACGGACATAAAGAGCTGAGGTTTGTCATGCTGGTCAATAAGTAATTGAGAATCACTTCCTGGAGGAGGATGTCATTAAAAAGAAATGTTATACAACTGGGAAATCCTTAAACTAAAGTAGCAAAATCAATATTGTAGAATACAGAATAAATGAAACAAAAAAGACACACTTACATAGTGGTTTTTGTTGTGAAAAAAAAAAAAAGAATGTTCATATTCAAAATTTAAATTTAATGCTAAAATGTAATGAGGTTTGTACTTTGTTGTTTTTCCCACCCAACACATCATGTCACTTCCTGTGTGATAATGTCATTGAGAATGACCTTATTACCACAGAGACATGCACACATTAAAGAAATAAAATCTATGCAGTGAAATGACTGTTATATATGACTTTTTAATCTTTGCAATTTTATATTAGCATACTAATTTCCATATTTTTTAATCAGACAGAATATTTAATAAAAATAATTTAATTCATTGCTAAAACATATTGATGTTTGTGCTTTGTTTCCCCCCACTAAATATAATGTCGCTTCCTGTGTGGTCAAGAAAAATGTGTCATCAAGAAAGGTCACAGGGACATTTTTGCCACTCAAACTTGGTTAATATTTGGTCAAGATACAACTATTTGAAAATCTGGAATCTGAGGGTGCAATGTATTGTTGGCTATTGCTACAAATATATACATATATACACAAATATATTCAGCCTTTTCCCTGTTTGTCCATTTGAAAAGACAAAAAATAAAAATAATAAAATAAAATAAAATATGGAAAAACTATCCCTCCTTCTCTGAAGAGTATAAGGGCAGGCCTACCAGAACGAGAGGGTGCAATCATTGACGAAGGTGTCGCTCTCCCGCACCAGAAATGTCCCGTCAACTCCACCCGAATCCGCACAATATTCCTGCAGCAGTCTTTCGGCTGTCTGTCTGCCCTCTGACATCCGCCCATGAAACCAGGGCTCTGACTGATGAAGCTCTGTACCCGGAATTGACTGGGGAGAGGCGGTACATGTGAATTACACAGCGAATACCTTTAATTTATGGTGAATCTCATTTTAAAACGGAGCCTCTGTATTCACCTTTTCGAGATCCTCATCTTCATTCTCCTCAGCATAATACAATGTCTTATTCTCGATCACGCAGTAGTGCTTGTACCATCTCTGTACACAGACACAAGTAATCAAGTAAGGAAACTGGAATACGATCAAAAAAATCACACAAGCCTGTGACAGTATTCACTGGACTTTGGCACCTCATCAATCGGATCCCAGATGGAAAGCTCTCCTTGCTTATCTCCTTTCCGTAGGTCCTTTTTGATAAAGGTCTCATCAATATTCAGTTTCTTGTGCTGTATGAAAAAGAGAGATTGCATGGCATTGGATTGCATTGTAAAATCAAAGACATTGCAGGATTTTCCACTGAAGCTTCTCTACCTTGATGATGATCTTGCCCTTCAGTTGGGTTGGCGACGGAAGTTGTTCTGCTTCTGGTTCCAGCGGCTCCATCAGAAGTTTGTCTTGGAAAACATCTTTGAACACCTGAGCCATCATTTTCTGTTGCCTGACATCACAGTGTTCTTCTATGGACAGCACCACAGGATACCTGGCCAACAGTGACATGTTCATAAGCATACTAAAAAATACTACACATTTCCAGATTCAACCATTTCATTCTTAATTATTCTGATTTTAAAACTTACTTATATCCAGAGTTGTTTAGTGATAGTTGTTCAAGAGTCCCTTGTTTGTACTGAACAGTTAAACTGCCTGCTGTTCTTCAGAAAAATCCTTCCGGTCCCACAAATTATGTGGTTTCCCAGCATTTTTGTGTATTTGAACCCGTTCCAACGGCTGTATGATTTTGAGATCCATCTTTTCACACTGACAACAACTGAGGTACTCATATGTAACTATTACAGAAGGTTCAAACACTTACTGATACTTCAGAAGGAAAATCAATGCATTAAAAGTTGGGGGTGAAAACTTTTGAACAGAATAAAGATGTGTACATTTCCCTTATTTTGCCTAAATATGATATTTATTTTCATTTAGTACTGCCTTTCAGAAGCTACAGAAGATAATTACATGTTCCCCAGAAGAAAAAATAAGTTAAGTTTACTATGATCTTCAGTTTCCAAAAGTTTAAACCCCTAGCTCTTAATGCATTGTGTTTCTTTCTGAAGCATCAGTGAGCGTTGGAACCTTCTGTAATAGTTGCATATGAGTCCCTCAATTGTTCTCAGTGTGAAAAGATGGATCTCAAAATCACACAGTCATTGTTGGAAAGGGTTCAAATACACAAAAATGATGAAAAACCACATAATTTGTGGGACCAGTTTAACTGTCCTGGACAAACAAGGGACTCATGGACAACTATCACTAAAAAACAGCTGTGGATCATTCAGGTAACAACACAGTATTAACAATCAAGTGTATGTAGACTTTTAAACGGGGTCATTTTTATAAATGCAATTATTGTGTTCTCTTGTGGACTATATGTAAACATCTTTTATGTGAAATATCTTATTCAGGTCAGTACTAAATAAAAAATAACATCCATTTTGTATGATCCCTCTTATTTTGGTAAAATAATTAACATTTTCAGACTCTGTAAGGTGTGTGATGACTAACTCAGAAGTTGCAAAAGCATGATCATTGATGGCCTTCACCACATCCTTAAACTTTATCTTGGAGGTCATGGTTCGTCCATGATATATGACAGGTTCTTCTGGACCATTCCAGCAGTCCACTGCATTACACACAAAAAAAGAATACATAAGAATACAAAATAATAGAAATGATAATCAAGTAATCAAAAATGAAGATAAACTGGCATTTTGATTACTGACACTCAACACAGCGGCAGCCCAGCCTTAGGCAGCGCACATAAGCTTCTGTTGATGACTCACTGCGCAGTTGATCTCCAGTCAAATATCTGTGAAAAAAAGCAAAACACATGAAGTAACACAGGAAGTTCATCATGAAGAGGAGGAGCTGCTGTATGTGTGTCATGAGTGTGAAGAACAGCAGCACTGACGTGTTGTGAGAGGAGTTGATCCAGTAGTGAGACAGAGGATTGTTCATGTCCAGTGGGCAAATCTCTGAGAACTTCTCATCCCAAATCGAGTTCTCTTTGGAGAAGAGAAAACTGAGGAACTAGAAAGACAGAAAGAAAGCTCTAGAAACACATCACCTGAAGTAAACATAAAACAAACAGATCTATATAACCGGTACCTCTTCAACAGCAAAGGCTGGATCGTTGGTCTTCCTCATGGTGTCATCAATGAAGATAGTCATAAGCTCTCGGACTTGATTCAGATTGTTGGCCCAAGCTTCCTACAAAAAAAAAAATTCACAGTATTTGTTTTGCATGAAATAGTATTTGAATGAAATAGATATGGTATAGACTTACTCTTTGATGATATAAAAGGAATCTTTGAAAATCGGCGAGTTGAATAGGCTGATCGTTGTTACTGCAGAGAAAAGCACACAAAACACTCAATAAGAATGAGAACGTTAGCATGACCTCATGACACACATTTAAAGAACTGATTTGAACAAAATAATGTTTTTACAGCTTCTTACCCCAAGATGAAAGCACACGACTCCTTTTTAAATTCATCTAGAATCTAACAAAACAGCAAATAATGTAGATTTTACATTTTAAGCAGCACAACTTTGTTTAAAAATTGATAATAACAAGAAATTGCACATTGAGCAGCAAATCAGAATATTAGAATGATTTCTGAAGGATCATGTGACACTGAAGACTGGCGTAATGATGATGAAAATTCAGCTTTGCCATCAAAGGAATAAATTGCATTTTAAAATGTATTACGATTAAAAATAGTAATTTTAATTAAAAATAATATTTCACAATATTACTGTTTAAAAGGGACATCGGATGCCCATTTTCCAAGTAGGTATGATTTTTTAGGGTCTTCATTGAAAGTCTGCAACATACTTTGGTTTAAATTCCTTAACTGGCATTTAAAACAACACCCTTTTTACTTTGTCAAAAACAGCTCTGTTCACAGTGACGCGTTTCGTGCATGTCCCTTTAAATGTTAATGAGCTCTGCTCACCCCGCCCCCTCTCTTCCATTATTTGTGTATTTGGTGATGTGTTACCAACAAAAACAAAACTAATGCGTCCTCAGTGTCTGATGTTGAGAGAAAATAAAAAAATCTCATGCCTGTTTCAAAACACAAGCTTGAGCTTCACGTTAGCGTAACTTTATCTTCACTGCAGATTTGCAAAAATATATAAATCACGGTGTGAAACCGGGCTTACGTTCACTGTTACGTCCAACTACGAAACACCTACATTGATCATCGAACGTGGCTCGCTGAGGGTGGAAATATGCTAACATGGGACAGTCCATCAGCGGCCATGGGCGGGGCTTGAGCAGTATGACATCATACTGCTCAGAAAATCAAAATGGGTTTATAATTGAGGCTGTTTAGGGTTTTAGAGATTAAAAAAAAGACTGAATGGATGTTATCATTGTAGGGTGATGGCTGAGACACATTTATATGCAAACATCATGTAAAGTGAATTTTGCATCCAATGCCCCCTTTAAAAAAAAAAATCTCACTGATGCCAAACCTTTGAAAAGCAGTGTATATAAAGCGCTTTCTACTAAACAGCACACTTACCATCTTTTGGTTTTCAAACATCAAAAGATTGTAGAATTTGTGAAACTGCTCAAAATCCAGAACGTCTTTCTTTGCTCCCACCGCCTGAAATTATAAAGTTGACACTTTCAAACCTATACATGCCCTAAAACATGAAAAACGTAAAACTTAAAAATGGATAAAAACAGATCATCATCTGCAAAACTTTAGGAGAGGAAGTGTTCCCACTAAGCTGCCATAAAGTTTTCCATATGATGCAAAGCATATACTTCCGTCAAGATAATGTGTATACAATGTATCATTCATACCGCAATTCTGTCCTTCAAAAAACGGCCACCTGGTACTTTAAAGTTCATCTGTGGCATCAGAGATTTAAGCTCTTTCTGGGTGATGCTGTGAGGGACAGAAAAGGAGCAGAAGTTACTTGAGACAGAAACTAAAATGAGACTGGTTGAAAAGAAGGCAAATGAGAAAGAAGAGAACCTGTTTTTCTTTGTTTGATCAACCGAGTACATCTGCTTCCTCAGCCAACTACAGTAGAGGAAAAGCAGAGAATGAAACAAACATATGATTTGCGTTATGGTTTACGGATACTGTATATGTGTGTGTGTGTGTACACATACCTCTCTATAATCTCTGGTGTGTGAGCCGCCAGTGTCTCTTGTCTGAGTAACTCCAGGCCTGTCAGCCAGTTTTCTGCATCCTCTACTGAATCAGCTGTGGAACAGGAAAAGCTATCAGCACTAAAAACAATGCAGCTAGCGTTTTAGGAACCCATCATATTCTAATTTTGACAACCAGTCAAAGAATAAAATACACATCAACACAGGAAAGCAAAATCAAATTAATCTAAAGCATATACTGAATGAGAGGAAGTGCCTCCTTGAATAGTCTATTATATTCACAGTAGTCACATGCTACAGTATAATTATCTATCATGCACGTTAGATTATACATATTCATACATTATACACATCTCATAATGCACTTTACAATAAGGTGTGATTTGTTTACATTAGTTAATGTATTAACACTAACACTGTCAATGAACAATAAATTTATGACACTTTTTATTGATCTTTGATAATGTTAGTTAATAAAAACACAGTTGTTCATTGTTCATGTAAGTTCACAGTGCATTGTAACTAATGTTAACAAACAACTTGAGATTTTAATAATGCATGAGTAAATGCTAAAATTAACATTAAGGTTAATAAATGCTGTAAAAGTATTCATCCTTAGTTCTTGTTCTTGTTAACTGATGTTAACTAATAAACCTTATTGTAAAGTGTTACCTTTTTTATAAGTTAGAGCATGTAATATGTATTATAAGACACACATACCTCCCAGACTGAGAGTGTTGAGAACAAACTGAGAGCCATAGAATATAGTAAAGCATGAGTTCGGGTCTGCATTTTTATCCTTGCTGTCCTTCAATCGATCAAAGTCTTTGGAATTTTTTCCTGCTCTTACTTCCCGGATCTCAAAAAGGTCCACTGCAAAAAATGAGATCGCAACATATAAACATATACGTGTACAGTACTCGGTATTCATCAGTCCAGATTAGTGTTGATTAAAAATCATTTTAATCATTTGTTACTGTAAATAAAGCTGGCAAACTGACAACTAACTGAAAATATAAACATAAAAAATACCATAATAGTATATAAATAATAAGGGTGGGAGAAAAAAATCGATTCTCCGATGCATCGCGATTCTCTCTTCAACGATTCTGAATCGATTCTGAATATTTCAGAATCGATTCTGAGTTTGTTTGTTTTTCTTTTTCCGCATGTGGCGGGCTTCACTGCACAGAACTGCGTTGTGAAAAGCGGCTTCCACACCGAACGCGGAAAGCGCAGCAGCTAAATTAAATTTTGGATTTTAAGCGCGGCGCGGCGTGCGCGTGCACTTTGGTCGCAGAAACAAGCCGTCCTCGCGCGGCGCAAGAAATTGAAATGAATGGGTTTCATAGCACAGCGCAGCGCTTTCCCGCGTTCGGTGTGAAAACCGCTAGACACGTGCGCATTGCTCGATAGTGTGTGCTTCCACCCGCCGTGTTTTACTTTAGATATGCTTTCATTAATGCCGTTTGGAATGCAGTACTATTACATGCACGAAACTCGCGCACTGACGGACTTTCACGTGCGCTTTGTGTTGTTGTCCTGAAGTTTGATTGCGGCTGCGGTTAAATGCACTTCCATTTTCGAATACTTTTATACGAAATTGATGTTCACACAGTCAGTTATGTTTTCAGAGCAGGACAACACATCTAATATATCGAAATAGATCTGTGCATTAGTGTGAATACAGTCTGTTTAAGCTGCCACTTTCTAAGATCTCATCAGTAATAATCAAACGGCAATAATGGTGAGGAAAAAGAAAAACCCATAACTATTGTCTGAAAATTTTCGGGTACTTAAAGAACACTTATTTTAAACAAGTGATTGTTCTAAAAGTAGCCTGTTTTTATAATAAAAAATAATGTTTCCACAAAATAATTTGATATAAATTTTATATGAAAATGTAGCCATGTGCAGTAATATTGAAAACTGAGAATGTGATGCATAGTTATATTGGGTTGATAATGAAAACTGTAACTGAATTGAATCATGAAATCAGTGAAGATTCACATCACTACTTTTAAGATGGCAGTACTGACATGCAGAGATTCCAACATATAAACAAAAAGCAAAGAAACTGCAATTTTGGTTAAAATGTATGGTTGTAAAGATTGCAAGACTTAATTGGGGAAAAATGTAGATCAAGAATTGTTTTGGAATCGGATCGTGACTCCCAGAATCGGAATCGGATCGGATCGTGAAGTGCCTGAAGATTCCCACCCCTAATAAATAATACTAGCACTGGCCCAGATCTGGAAAATAAATAAATAAATAATTTTTCTGGGAAAGTGTTTTGAATACATAAATTAATGTCACTATATGAACATCTGAAACACCGTGAGTAGGTGCATGTTGTCATAACCAGCAAAAGTAAGAGTATACACAGTAGAAAATGCACTAGTTAGGTATGAAAGAAAGAGTGGAAGATTCGGTGGAGAGGAATAGAAAAGTGGCCAAGAAAGTATGTGGGAGCTAAAAGAAAAACTCTGTGAGAGGGTGAGAAAGATATTTTGATGAGTGTGAACTGTTATGACAGTACTGACTGACATAATTACTGGCAACCACCACACAGCCACGCCAAAGAAACGTTCTCCTACAAGATACCATGGTACCATATGTGTTACAATTGCTGCTGCCCATTGAGACATTAAGACAGTTAAGTAGCTCACTTGATTTCGAGACACAGCCCATGACTACTGTCTGAAATTAGCATTCTGTTATTGCACAGATCATCCTGGAACATTAAAATTTGATGGTCAGTTCATTTCTCTGCCCCTTTTACACTTAACTTCAAAAGTTTGGGATCAGCACAATTAAGTTTTTTTTCATCAAGTATGCAAAGGTTAAAGTAAATGCTTACGCTGATTTCTGATTTCTGTTTAATAAACGCTGTTATTTTGAACTTTTTATTTAATAAAGAATAAAAAGTCAAAATTTTCCACTGAGATCTTAAGCATCAAAACTTCTGACACTGATAAAAATAATAAATGTTACTTATATTAAAACCGGTATTTTAAATTGTAATATTACTTCACAGTATTTATTTTTTTAGTGCTCTTAAATGATTAATCGTGATTAATCACATCCAAAATAAAAAAAAATTGTTTACATAATATATGAGTGTATATTGTGCATATTTATTATGTATATATAAATACACATACATACAGTAAATATTTTTTAAATATATAAATATATATGTATTTACATGTATATATTTATATTCATATAATTGATATATATGAATATGTTTAATATATAAACATAACATATTTTTCTTAAATATATACATGCATGTGTGTATATATATATATATATATATATATACATAATAAATATACACAGTACACACACATAAATTACATAAACTAAAACTTTTGTTTTGGATGCAATTAATCGCGATTAATCATTTGACAGCACTAGTATTTTTGTGTATCAAATAAATGCACAAAGAAGACACTTCTTTCAAAAACATAACAAAAATCTTACAGATCCCACACTTTTGAACATTAATGTAATTAATTCAAATTTATTAAAACAATAACTTCCAAAAAAAAAAAAATCAACCCACATTAACTTAGCATTGTCTAATGCAAATATTGTTGATATTGCTTGTGATGATCTTTATTTGTAAGTTGCTTTGGATTAAACTGTGTGATAAATGAATAAATGTTCATGTACACTACCAGTCAAAACTTTTTGAACAGTAAGATTTTTTTTTTCTGCTCACCAAGCCTGCATTTATTTGATCCAAAGTACAGCAAAAACAATAAATGTTGAAATATTTTTACTATTTAAAATAGCTGTTTTCTATTTTAATGTATTTTAAAATGTCATTTATTCCTGTGATTTCAAAGCTGAATTTTTAGCATCATTACTCCAGTCTTCAGTGTCACATATTCCTTCAGAAATCATTCTAATATTCTGATTTACTCAAAAACATTAATTAAAAATATCATTATTATTATTTATATTATTATATTGAAAACAGCTGAGTAGAATTTATTTTAGGTTTCTTTGATGAATAGAAAGTTCCGAAGAACAGCATTTATTTGCATTTATATAAATAAAAGTATTCATTTCCATAATTTCTTCCCCCCCCAAACATGATACTGACTCCAAGCTTTTAAATAGTATAGTGTACAATGTTACAAAAGCTTTTTATTTTTTTATTTCAGATAAATGCTGGTCTTTGGATCCTTCAAAGAATCCTGAAAAAATGTACTCAACTGTTTAAATATTCATAATAATAATAATAAATGTTTCTTGACCAGCAAATCAGCATATTAGAATTAAGACTTGAGTAGTGATGCTGAAAATGTAACTTTGAAATCACAGTAATAAACTACATTTTAAAATATATTTAAATAGAACGCAGTTAGTTTAAATAGTACAAATATTTCACATTATTGCTCTTGCTGTACTTTAGATCAAATAAATGCAAAAAAAAATCAAATAAACATTAAAAATCTTACCGTTCAAAAACTTTTGACTGGTAGTTTAAATGCCACTTGATTTGATCATTTGTTATATAATGCAAAGCGACTTCATATGGCTACATATTTGTAACATTCAAAGTGAACAAGGACATTTAAATAATAATGCACTGTTTAATAGCCTAGTTAATTTTCATGTAGCTTAAATAGAAACAATAAAGCCATCATAAATTTTAGAATGCGCTTGAAGACACTCACACACTCCTTCGGTCTTGTTGGCGGTGCGCGACCAAGCCACCTGCCGCGTCTCCATGATCACCTGCACAGTAAGCCTCTCCATCCTCTGTCTGTACACGGTCATCACAACCCCCATCTCCAAGTCCCGCTTAATGAGACTCTTCTTGTACTCATTCAGTTCTCCCTGCTGAAGGCGTCCCGCCATCTCTGTCTTTGGTCGCACACTTGCAAATACAAAACGGACGCTACTTATTGCAATCTGTGTGGCAACAGGTACACATGTAGCCTTATAACACTTATGTTGTTACTCATGTGGCAGGTTTGCCTTATTTACACCTGAATGACATGGCAAGAAAGGTCTGTATAGTTTGAATATCAAAACACGATGGACTCTCATATTCAAATGCTCAAGATACTGCACAGATCAAATCAAACATTAAATAAACCCACAAATGAAAATTCTGTCATTAGTTACTGTTCTCTGAAACACAAAAGGAGATATTTTGAATTGTTGATTCAATGTTTCAGACACACAAAAATGGCTGAAGCATTCTTTAAAAACTAGTTTGTGTTCTACAGATGAAAGAAACTCATACAAGTTGGGAAAGATGTGAGGAGGAGTAATGAAGAACCTTCACTGTAGCCTTTCAAGTTGTCTGCTCAGCTAAAATAAGTGCTAATTTAAACTGAATTTTTAGAATGTTCAGTTCCTTTCTTACATACGTTTTGGTTTTAAACAAGAGCAATTTGTGAAAACAATGCTAATACTGTAATTTCCTGACTATGCATGTGACCAGCTCTGATAATAAAAATTATCACCACCTAAAGAGAAATATGACAAACAGTTATCTGTGACTAAACAGTGCACCTTTTAGAGTCAGTTTTCCAAACTATTGAACCATGGCAAGCAAAATAGATGCTTCATGGTTCCCCATAGAAGCCGACATTTGCAATGCAAATGAGTAGCTGAGTACGGTGGAAGCGTCCCAAAGTAAGTCCCTCTTTAAAAGTGAAGTATTAACCCAGTAAACCCAAAGTGGTTTCCATTCAGAAACCTTTGTACATCACCCACACCCTCCATTCTTCCATTTTGCGCTTTCTATGCGAAAGAGACAGAGAAACCGCTCTCTTTCCTGACATTTAAACAAGCACCGAGATAAAACTCTCGGTAACAAGCCAAAAGTCAGTCTAGGTTGACATATATAAACACGAGATAAGAATAAACGAAGGTCTGTTGCCGAATCTGCCACATCTGAGTTTGTCTGTACTGTAAGTACAATACGTAATTGTTATCATTAACAACAAGAGACTGTGGAGGCACACCTGCTCTTGCAGAATTGACTTTTTTTACAGACCACGGAACTGTAAAGAACAATTCTGTACGTTATTTTTTGTGCATCTTTTTGCAAACGTGAACATTTTAGTTACATTTCCCATATTTTAGTTTTATAAAACACCATAAACTTCACCAAAGTATATTTAATAAAAAACAAAACCCTTTGAATCAAATGTATACATACATAAACAACTACAGTAAAACCCGGTAATGTAAACATATCCAAATAAATAAAAATACTCACCCAAGTTTGGAGAAGAAAATCAATGACCACGTCGAAAACCACCTGCCGTGATCAAACTAATTCTCATTTTCAAAAATAAAAAGCCTAATGCTGTATTTTTTTAAAAAATAAAATAAAATCTATGATCAGTCTAGTCACAATGTGGTCAGTTCCTCTATTCGCTAAACACAAGGAAGTGAAGAGAACATTATGAGAATAAAAAAAAATCCGGAAGCAAAATTATCTATGCAAAATCCCCAGGGAAGAGAGGGCGATGTGTGCACTACTCAGTCAAACGTTTGTGCCCTAGTGCAAATGTAAGAAGTACCAAAATCGCGACATCTTCATGGAGGAAAAGCGCTTATTTCACTGAGGGAGTTCAGGTTGATCAAAGTCGCATGTTGCCATTGTCGACGTCATGATGACATCACGTCTTTTTCTCTCATTTAGTGCTTTGTGTTCGGTAACAACACTTATTAATGACTTTGTCCTATTAAATGAATGGCTATAAATGCAAATTGAATGCCCTAAAGCAGTTAGAACTTTAAAAATACAAGCATACTCTTTAAATAAACTCTGAGGCGATATGAAAATGAAACCACCTGTTTTTGGCAGCTGGGCGCTGGCTTGGCAGAGGAACTTCGTTCGTCCGAATATATTTTAATAATTGAGCACCCAAAAGATTGTTTTTTCTTAAAACACGCGAATAAAAAGCATACAATAAGATAAACTTTGTATTTACGTCCTGTGCTTTTCTTACCAAGGGTGACTTTTCCACGGCATTCCTCTGTTCATTTGCACTCAGAATGCATTAAAAGTTCACAGACGAGAAGAGGCAGTTTGGTTGCATATGTATAAAATGTAAACTACAAAATATTACCATGGGAACGTACTGTGAAAATATAACTCACTTCCTCCTAAAAAAGCTTAAAGGCTACATACCAAAGGGGGTTTCACTAATGATGCACTTGATGTAGAGTAGACTGATTTAGGATAATAAATATTAACTCAAAACACTCTTAACCCACAAACAATAAACAGTAATATGCCTATTTTATTGATACTATCTTGCATGCTGGGAATTCATGCAGACCTAAAGCATCTATCAAAGTTACAGTTTAAAGTTCATTACACAGGATTTAACCACTCTGAATTGACTGAACTCTGAACTATGACAATGCATAAAAGCATATAGAAAGGGCAGAAATTATTGTGATTATTCAAACAGATGGAAACAAAACAGTCATTATTACCATATTATTTATTATGGTTTTGTAATATTATCATGATGAATCTGTATAAGAGAATCCTGACCTCTCTTTTACATTTTCATTTTGAAAAATGCATTTAAATTCATGAATTTGGCATGTTTTTTTCTTTCAAATCATAGGGAAACAAGCATGTTTTATGTATTTATTTATTTTTCATTTAATGCATGAATATGTTCAGTTTACAGACACTAAATTTATCAGTCAAGACAAAATGCAACCATATGCACTACCAGTTAAAAGTATTTGAACAGTAAGATTTTTAAGCCTGCATTTATTTGATCCAAAATAGCAAAAGCAGTTTACTATTTAAAACAACTGTTTTCTATTTGAATATATTTTAAAATGTAATTTATTCATGTTATTTCAAACCTACCATCATTACTCCAGTCTTCAGTGTGACATGATCATTTAGAAATCATTCTAATATGCTGATATGCTGTTTAAGAAACATTTTATATCATTATTATTATCAGTATTATGATATATCAGGATTCTTTGATAAAATTGGTCAAAAGTGATGATAAAGACGTTTATAATGTTACAAAAGATTTCAATTTCAGATAAACGCTGTTCTTCTGGACTCTTTATTCATCAAAGAAACCTCAAAAAATTCTACTCAGCTGTTTTCAACATAATAATGATGTAATAAATGGTTTTTTTTTTAGCAGAAAGTCAGAATATTAGAATGATTTTTGTAGGATCATGTGACTGGAGTAATGATGCTAAAAAATGAGTGTTGAAATCACAGGAATGAATTACATTTTAAAATATATTTAAATAAAAAGCAGTTATTTTAAATAGTAAAAATTTTTCTAAATGTTACTGTCGTTACTGCTGTACTTCGGATCAAATAAATGTAGGCTTGGTGAAGCATTTAAAATCTTACTGTTCAAAAACTTTTGACTGGTAGATGCTTGATGAAAAATGTAGACTTCAGTCACTCATTGTCAATACTCAGTGTTTAACAGTATTTGACAGAATGTCTTTGTGTGCACATTTTAATATTTCACAGAAAGCAGGAAACCAGCTCCTGGATTTTGCATGTTAACATAAAAACTACACTGTATGAACACCTCAATAAGTGGTTTGCAACAGTGTTGTTTCTTCTATATCTACATTAGTGTAAAATCACAAACCAAACACTGAAATGAAATACTGCTGGTTTAATCTAAACATTGTTTTTTCCTTCCTCACTGTTCCTCATCCTCCTCTGGTTCTCGGAGGCCTTGGCTGTGCATGGTCTTTCCTGTCATTTCCATCATGGCCTGTACTTCAGGATCTGCATCTAGTACGCTTTTCTTCTTCTCATCCTGAAAGTTAACACAAACATTTTTTGAATCAAAATGCTAACCCAAACATTGAAATTCAGTATAGTAACATTACTATCACAGACCTGCTCCTGTTCTTCAGGCAGCTTCCCAATGCCCCACACCTCCACAGTGTCCAATTTGAAGTCCTCGTCTCCTGATAGCTGAGGACTGCCATATGTGGTGCAGCGTGGTCGAGCCCTGCTGTGGCCCTGTCCAAAATCGCAGTCCAACCACAAGCCGAAATAGCCATGCTGACCACCCATACCCTAAAAAGACAGTTAACTATGAAATTTATTATATCCACTTGGAGAAATTTAGCATTACAACACAGTGAATGGGTGCCGACAGAATGAGAGTCCAAACAGCTGATAAAACATCATAAATGGAGTCATATGAGGTACTTGTGGATTACTGTGATGTTTTTATCAGCAGTTTGAACTTTCATTTTGATGGCACCTAATCACTGCAAAAGATCCGTTGGTGAGCAAGTGATCTTATGCCAAATTTCTCCTATTCTGTTCTGAAAAATAAACTCGATGGGTTTAGGATAAGTACATTTTTCAAAAATGTCCATTTTTGGGTGTACTACTCCTTTAAAATTTAACTCACCAAGCCATTTGGCATAGTCTGCTGGCCCTGGTTCAAGTACATGTAATGATTGTTATAGCCTGTGCAGGTGAACACTCGCATGTAGGGAAAAACGGAGAACAGGAAGCACCTGGAATCACCTAGCGCAAAAAGAAGAAGAAACATTAATTGCATATGTTAAATGCATACCACTGTGGTTTCTTCTTTCCAAACTCACCTTGAAACTGAGGTTTGACCTCCCAGCTTTGAGATGCAAAGCCTCCAAAGATATGCCCTTTAGTGTCCTTTACCAAAATGACAGTGGGACCCCGATTTTTACAGTTGGCCACTAGTCGGGTGAAGCTTTCCCCGTGTATGTTCGTGGAGAACAGCAACCTCCAGGGGGCACTGTGTCCATCTGGTAGCTGAGGTGAGAGGAACATCAGTAGAGGTAGATTCAAGAGACAACGGAGGTCATTCCAGGGAGCGTACTGACATGGGGGCAACAGAGTTGGGGGAGGACGGGAGGGCAACCCAACTTCGAGACCCTCACCAATCAGGAGCTCCAAAAACATGGCCATTGTTGGGATTCGGAACAGCCAGTCTTCCAAACAAGGAATGTCGCATGTATTCTGATCTATAGAAGCAACAAAGACTACTTATATTAAACACTCTGATCTGCACTATATCTGTTAGCAACGTATTTATCGTTAAATAAACTAAAAGTGAAATTTAAAAAATTACAGCTAAATACTAATATATTTATGTGTGTGTGTGTGTATGTGTGTGTGTGTGTGTGTGTATATACCACTTAATATATGTTTATATACACACTTAATTTTTTACATTTTTATTTGAATTTACAAAAGCGTTTATTTTGTTACTGTTACAAACCTGAAGATTTTAATTCAGAGGTCAGCTGTTCTGCCAAAAGCTTAACACCTTGAGGTCCATCACCCATGCGATCTGGTTGCCAAGCTTGCAGATGCCCCCTGTGGGCTAGAGTCTGTACTGCAGCTGAAACCAGGTCTTCCATAAACTATTTAATAAACATTATTATTATAATTAAACCATATTACCATATCACAGCAGCAAGAATGATTTAGAAATTGAACTGAGATTCTTCATTGTTAAACTGGGTCATCATGAGTCAGTAAATTTAAAGGGATAGTTCACCCAAAAATGAAAATTACTCCATGATTTACTCACCCTGAAGCCATCCTGGGTGTATATGACTTTCTTCTTTCAGTCGAATGCGGAGTTATATTAAAAAATGCCCTGGCTTTTCCAAGCTTTATAATGGCAGTGAATGGGTGTTAAGATTTTGAAGTTCAATAAAGTGCATCCATCCATCATAAAAAGTGCTCCAGACGGCTACGGGGGGTTAATAAAGGTCTTCTGAAGTGAATGGAACTTGGTGGCAAATGCGGAAGTGACAAACGTGGAAGCGCAGAGGAGAAAACATAACACGAATTAGAAGTACAAAACACTGATTTGTCAAAAAAAAAAAAATGTTGGAGGATTTCAATATGAGCCAAAAGGACACTGGGTTTCCTGCTGTAAACGAAACTTGGTTTATAGATATTTTTCTAAGACAAACATTGATTCACTTTAGAAGGCCAATATTAACCCCCCGGAGCTGTTTATGATGGATGAATGCAGTTTATTGGACTTCAAAATCTCACTCAAGCACCCATTCACTGCCACTATAAAGCTTAGAAGAGCCAGGGCATTTTTTAATGTAACTTCAATTGTATTTGTCTGAAAGAAGAAAGTCATATACACATAGGATGGCTTGGGGATGAGTAAATCATGGGGCAATTTTCATTTTTGGGTGAACTCTTTAAGTGTTTTAACAAAAAGTGATTTTTGGTGTAACAGTGGTTAGAGTTAACTAAAACTAAAATGAGTACTTGAAAAATTAAGTTTAAATAAACTAACAAAATTGGCTGGAAAAACCTAAATTAAAAAATGACAAAGGATACCTTATTCAAGTAATAAAAATGACAAAAACTAAAAGAAAAATTAAATAAAGCTACACAGACATATTTTAAAACTAACTGAAAGTTACAAAGGCACATAACAAAAGCACAAAAGCTTAAACCAAATTAAAATGAAAACGGAACATATAAAAATGAACACTTTATACAATAAGATTTTGTTAATACATACACCTCTGAGCTGCTCAGTTGTGGCAGCAGTAGCCTTTGCACCCTCTGACATTGCCAAGACCAAAGGTGCACGTTCCTCTGCAGTTCCTCTCAGGATATCTGCCAAGAAAATCACCAGCTGTTCACGACTTATCCCATCACCAGAGGGGAGTGGCACTCCTGGATCAATGCTGAGTATGCCCTGGAATATTCTTTTTATCATTGATTCTGAGGCCATCTTTCCCATAGTCATCTGAAACAAATACAAAGAAAACTGAAAAGTCCATATCCATGTATGTTAAGTGTTGGCACAGACATGTAATCAGAAAAAAAAGAAGTTTGAATGACTTGCATCTGTTCACCAATCATAACATTTACATTTATGCTTTTAGCACATGCTTCTTTCTAGTTATTCTACAATACTCTTCTGCCTTTTTATAAATAAGGTCAGACAACATTTAAATGTTTATCCAATAATAATACCCAATTATTTATAACTGTCCCTTCAGTGAGGAAGTAATTACAGTATGTGGTAAATTTGAATATATGTAGGCATTTTTTTAAAACCAGTTCCCATGTGGTTTTTGAAACATTTAGTTTAAGTGTTATTTTAGTATCACTGAGATACCATTATAGTTTTTATTAATATTTTACTTTTTTATTAATAATTTTTACATTTTCTTTTTCATAATAAAATGGTGTACGTTTTTATTTAAGTTTTAGTTATTTATTTTAGTTTTAACTATAATAACCCTGGTTCAAGATGATGTTACACCAGGACACAAAATAATTAAGGAAGCTAAAAATGACATAATCATCAACAAGCCTAATAAAATAAGCAATTCCAGCAATTAAATTATAACAGATCTAGTTCAATGTATTATGTCACAGCTGCTTACCTTCAGCGTGTCTAGGGATAAAACCTTCCCCGTTTTTCCAGAAGAGCCAGTTCCATGAAGTCTGTCAAATGTCCCTTCAATAACAGGTCTCTCATCCGGACGAAAACGAGACAGTCGTTTCTGCGCTACAACACTGTCGGCGTTCCCCATCGCCCTGAAGGAAAACACGAATGAATGTAAAAAATAATTTAACTAATTGATGGAATTTCGTGTCATGGGTACAACAAAACACATAAGATAACGCTATATGCTTAGTTTCAGCTACCGACTGAAACTAAGCGCTCACGGGAAATTTTGAAATACAGTGCATATTTGAATAAAAGACTGAAGTGAGATTTTCAGACCTTGGTCAGCGGTTTCAGTTTGACATTTCGAATCACGATGTAAACAAACACACACATACACAACTATTTCCTGGTTCTGCCTACATCACGCGGAGTGGACCAATGAATGGAGAGAATTTTCAAAACGCGCTGTGATTGGTTGGATCAGAGTTGCGTCATCCGCGGATTGATAGTGGTTTTCCTAGAGGCAAATTAGTTGTAATTTGTGTCAAAAAATAATAAGAACAAAGGATACGATTACATTTACCAGTACTAAACCCCCCCCACATGGTTAGAGCTCAATAAAGATACTTTTTCTACGGCCGCTACTTTTTAATCTTGGTTTTTATGAATATTATATTTCATTAATATTTTTATGAAAGAAAGGTAATGTAACTATTTGTATAATACTTTGTTTTTTGTTTGTGGCAAATGGTGTCTGATTATATTAAAAAAAGGTGCTGTCAGAAGATTAATTGCGATTAATCAAATTCTAAATAAAAGTTTTTAGGTTTTTTTACATAATATATGTGTGTGTACTGTGTATATGTGTGTGTATATATAAATACACACATACATGTATATATTTAAGAAACATGTAATGTTTATATATTTAAAAATAGTTATATATAATATAAATAATATGAATATAAATATATAACGTTACATGTAAATACATGCAAATATTTTCAAAATATATACTGTATGTGTGTGTATTTATATA
>JAHKKF010513066.1:0-20483 GCA_019740295.1 Labeo calbasu | reverse complement strand
GCAGGGTGTCCGGTGGTACATAATACAGATTAATGTATATAAAATGAGATTTGGCAAGTTTAATTTAATGTATTTAATTTAAATAAAAATAAGCATTTTTAAATATTTTATTCATTGTTTTTTTTTTTTCATACTGAATTTTATTTCCTTAAGGCTGTTGGTGGAATTTGTATAGATTTAAATCTGTTCATCAGCTAATGCTAATCATTTTAAATTTAAATTAATTGGTCTTTTCTTTTTACTCCTTTCGAAAGCTTGTACAAGTAAAAACATTCATTGTCAAGACTTTCAACAAAAGGAAAGGAAGTTCCTTCCTTTTTAATGACTAAGTATTAAGTAATAGTCCTGATGTAAGAATAGCAATGATTTATGATGTAACCTGTCTAAATTTAGCAAGGAATGTAATGTTTTTGAGCTGTTTCAGCTCCTCCAGTAGAGTTTGTTGTCCTGTTTGTGGATGTTCCCCTGAGGATGACTACATCGAACAAGCACCGTTGACTCATCTTGAGCAGCATGTCATTCTTCATCTGTACGTGCATGTCAGACCAGTCTGTAACTCTGTGGCCCTGCTTATGAATGTGTGTTTGTGTACGATCTCTCTATTTACCGTTAGCCTGTATTAATCACACAAGAGCTTGAGCTACTGTCAGAATCCCACAACCTTGTTTATGTGCTTACTTGCATTCCTGCAATGAAGTGCGGACAATGGCAGGCTTTGAAAGTGATCGGAACGTACTCGGATTGTGCTAATAAGGCTGTCATTGAGAGACATGTCATGTGCCCAGGGCGGGGGTGTTTTGGGGTTTTTTTGTTGTTGTTGTTTCTCCACCTCACTAACAGGCCATGCCGTACAGGCCAGGAGAGACGGCAGTCAGCACTCATGATTCTGGTAATGATATCATTACAGCTAGTCATTGCTTCTCATGCATTGTTTAACAAAGACATGTTTGAAGTGCTCAGCAGAGAGCTCAGGCAGAGCTTTCTCAGCTTGCAAGCTGAATCAAAAGGCAGAGAGCAGATCAAGAGCAGGAGACACCTTTTTAAGCTCTCCACTTGCCAGAAAGAAGAAAGTTGAATTAACATCCCAAAATGACAGGGTTTTTTTTTGTATTTTTTTTTTTTAATTCAACACTTTCCTCACTATCCACATGCAGTACAGTGACCCAAATCACACTTGGATCCTTAACTTATCAGTGTTATTTCATTAAAATATACTACTTTGAAAAATGTTTTCTTGTTTTTGAAAGAAGTTTCTTATGCTCACCAGGGCTGCATTTATTTGATGAAAACGAAAGTAATATTATGAAATAGCTATACAAATAATTTAAATTTAAAATAAATGTTTTCTATGTTAATATATGTTAAAATGTAATTTATTCCTGTTCTGAATTTTCAGCATCATTACTCCAGTCTTCAGTGTCACATGATCATTCAGAAATCTTTCTAATATACTGATTTGGTGCTGAAGAAATTTTTCATATTATTAGCAATGCTGCTTAATATTTTTGTGAAAACCGTAATAAACTACCATTCAAAGTAAAATATAAAATGTAAAATGATTATATTTATTCAGCAAGGATGCATTAAATTGCCCAAAAGTGAAGGCATTAATAATGT
Source organism: Labeo calbasu (assembly GCA_019740295.1). Classification (NCBI taxonomy): domain Eukaryota; kingdom Metazoa; phylum Chordata; class Actinopteri; order Cypriniformes; family Cyprinidae; genus Labeo; species Labeo calbasu. The sequence continues at coordinate 18,866 of JAHKKF010513066.1, read as the reverse complement.
TACAAAAGCTTATTTCAAACGAATTAATCAAAGAATCAAAGTTCCACTGTTTCCAAAATCTTAGAACACTAAACTGTTTTTAGGTAATTAAGCACTAAATCAGCATATTAGAATGATCTCTGATAGATCATCTGAACTGAAGACTCAGCTTAAATAAATTCAGCTTAAATAAATAAATAAAATTTAATAAAATACAATTAAATGCAATTAAAATACAATACAATTAAGATCAGGGCACTGTATATGCAAATAGAATGTTTTGATGATCTTATCATGGCTGCAGTATGGGTTTTTTTTATGATGTACCCTGTGGATATTTTCATTCTCCTCTGAATTGTCACATGCTCGTTGTACTTATGCCAGCGGGAGTCGAGCAGTTAGCAGAGGTGAGCCGCAGGAAAAGCAGGCCCAGTTCCCTACCCCCCCTCCACACTGCCTCTGCAGTCTGCAGTCCACCTGGACGCCCGCCATCTGCAGCCACATCAACATCCATCATCCCACACGCTCTAAACAGCATCAACACACGCTCACATCCAGGATACCAGAACACATCTCACGCCGAATTACAGAACATGCCCGTAGCATTTCTCAACCTCTCAGATCTCTGTGGTATCTGAAATGAAGCATCATAAACCCAAGTGTGACAGTGATACAGAGTGCAGTACTTTTTTTTTTTTTTTCTGCAGGCCTGGTGAAGCCAGTAGTTATTTTTTGTTTGCCCTGCCAACATTTTCAGACGGCTGCAAAATTTTGTTGTTTAGCAGCATATATTGTGTTTTTCTCAAGACAATTTGTTTTTAAAGGGGTCGTATGATGCGGTTTCATGTTTTCCTTTTTCTTCGGAGTGTTACAAGCTGTTCATGCATATATAAGATCTGTAAAGTTGCAAAGATTAAAGTCGCAAACCCAAACAGATATTCTTTATAAAAGTTGAGACTCAGCCACAGCTTCCTAAAACAGCTCATTCAAACACGTCTATGTCATGGTGTGGGAAGATTTGCATAACACCGCCCAAATGTATACGCAAAGAAAGAAGGCGTAACTGTAGTATTTTTGTTGCCCCGCCATGTTGAGAAGACTGTGTTTTTCCTTGCGAAAGTACTTTGTTTACCCTTCCAAATAAGTACACAACTGGAAATCAGTGGTTAAGTTGTATTTGCAACACTGTTTCAGAACAGTTCAATGCAAATATTCTAGTGTGTCCAGTGCATTTTATGGAGGATTGTTTCCTGAACCTGGGAGAGTAATTTTAGCCTACAATGATGGCTGTGCACGCTATAAAGTGGGGCAATTCCAACTTTGCAAGGACAGTCTGGTGCTTCTGACTCACAACCTGTAAGTACATTTTCATATTTAAAGAATTTGCTACTGGCTAGTCAAACACGAGTTTTGAGCAGTGTAGAGTAGTGCTGCTTGTTTGTCGTTTTTACGTTCACAAATGCAGACAAATGCAATGGTGTTGTTTATGCAGCACGACAAGATGCAGTGTGACACGATGCAATGTGACGCAACGTAAAAAGACAGTATTAGTCTTTAGACAGTATAAGTCATTATAATCAGTAATTATGTCCTCAAATCAAATCAAATCAAATGCCTCATTTATAGTGGGTTTTATTGTGTTAGTCTCGTCGTGCCGGAACACGGCATCACAACATGCTAAGGGGCTTAACATTTCACATGACACACTTGAGGTATTTAGCCAATCACGACGCACTAAATAGCTGGCTAATTGCATCGACTTGTTTCAGAAAGACGGGGCAGAGAAAAGCAACAATAATGTGCAGTATGTGGAAAATAATGTGTTTTTTGAACCTCAAACCACGTAAACATTACACCAAATACTCAAAATAATGTTCTTTTTAGCAACATCATATGACCCCTTTAATTTTCAAAAAATAAAACAAGCTGAAACGTGTTTGTATCCACTAGCTTTGAGGATGCATGCATGGATGGATGGGTATTTCTAGAATGCAGTGTCATATAATGAAATACTTTGTAAATGGTTTTAGAACCAGTGATGCCTTGCTCTTTAAAGGGACGGTTCACCCAAAAATGAAAATTACCCAAGATTTACTCACTCTCACACCATCCTAGGTGTATATGACTTGCTTCTTTCATATGAATACTGTCGAAGTTATTTTGGCTTACTTACAAACTTTATAATGCCAGTAAATGGGTGTTGTGATTTTGAAACGAAATAAACTGCATCCATCCATCATAAAAAGTACTCGACTTGGCTCCGGGGGTTAATAAAGGTCTTCTGAAGTAAATTAGTGCATTTGTGTACAAAAAAAATCCATGTTTAAAACTTGTTCACAAGAGAGTGGCATTCCAGCGGATGAAGTAGGCAAATGACGTGACAAATGCGGAAGCAGAGGAGAGAGCAAAACAAAACACAGAATTAGAAGTACAGAGCAAGAATTTGTTAAGAATGATGTCGGATGATTTCAATATGAGCGAATATGTTCTCATTCCTACATCCTACATCATCTGCTGGAACGCCACTCTCTCATGAACATAAGTAAATATGAAGTTAAATATGAATATTTTTCTTCCACAAACGCATCATTTCACTTCAGAAGGCCTTTATTAACACTCCGGAGCTGTGTGGAGCACTTTTTATGATGGATGGATGCGCTTTTTTGGGCTTCAGAATCTTAACAGCCATTCACTGCCATTCACTGCCATTATAAAGCTTGAAAGAGCCAGGACATTTGTCCGATTGCATTTGTCTGAAAGAAGAAAGTCATATACACCTAGGATGGCTTGTGGGTGAGTAAATCATGGGGTCATTTTCATTTTTGGGGGAACTGTCCCTTTTGTCCCTTTCCCTAACTTCCTGTTTCAACAGGAAATGTATCAAGACAGGAGAGAAAAAATGTGTTCTTTAAATGTCTTTCTCAAGGTCACAGTGATGGAAGGTGGTCTCAGTAACTTTATGCGTCGCTCCTTTTACTGTTTCAACCTCAGACTGTGACCTTTGGGTTTGCAGCCTAGCGTTCTAACCACTATGCTGTGTCATTCCCTGCCGATCAGCTATTTCCTGATGTAATTTTAAGCTTTGTTTGCGGCTATATCTGGGCGACATGTCATCAGTAATGGAAGTGGTGTCTAGGACAGGCTTCGCTTACTCCCAGCTCTTTAGCAGTAATTGCATCTGGTGGTGGTAAGTATAGGATTAGTGGCTTTAGATAAATTTCCACCAAAAGGGCCTGTCTTCTGTGGCTTGTTTGTCGCTCTCTCAGCGTCTCTCTTTCTCCGTCCGTCCGTCTCTCTGTCTGTCTCTCTCTATTGGTTTGTTGTCGGTGGCGCGTCACGCTCCAGTTGGCCTGCTGCATTCTCAGGGGAGTACCTTTAACACCTCAGCAGTGCTGGCTTTCTTCTCTCTAATCTTCCCCTTCCCCTGCACAGATTACTGTATCAATAACCATCTGCCGGCCCCCTCAGACAGCACTGCCCCTGGTACAGTCACAGCCCGTGGCCATACAGTCCTGCCTCATGCAGGATTATGTGGGACGTTTGAGACGGCATAATGAAATTGCACTGTGATTGGCCTGTGAGTAACCAACAGTTGCATCTTTGTTTTTCTTTCTGTCTGGGCCGCCACTGGTTCACCAGTGTTTATGTCACCAGTGCAAAAACAATGTGGGAAAAATAACATCTTATGACCGTGTGGTCAAGTTGGTTCTCATTTTGTGTTTTTTTGTGTGTGTGTGCGCGTATGTTTTTGCTGCTGTTATTTTCTTCTTCGTTTAGCTAGCTGATGATTTCAGAGCTCAGCCCGTCCCTCCGGCTGTGCGTTTTGTTGAACTGTCTTTTTTCGGTCCCTTCCTCTTGCAGCTGGCATGGCTAACCCACTGGCCCGATTCACAAAGAGAAATACTCTCTTCATTTTCTGCTTTGAGCTTCATCACAACATGAATAACAGCACAGGATGGAGATGAAAGTGGGCGCTGAAGTAAATAACTAGTGAGGTTGGCCCTCGCGAGCTCCCCGGCCCGGTCTGTCAGGGCCACATTTCTAACCTAGACCAGATGTCAGTGTGCACTCACCCTGACACTCCTCACCTCCTCTATGCCACCTTTATTCTTCTCCGTCCATCTTCTTTCATGAGCTATTTTTGTGCCATTCATGAGACTGTGGAGTGTAAGGATTCTTTTTAGACAAGTTAAAGCGTATCCAGTATACAAGATACTTTACACGTTTAATTTGTAGACACAACAAGTTAGCATTTTGTAGGTTTAATTCATGAACGGCGTAAACACTGTGGCTCTGTGGAGCCTTCAAAACATTTCAACACATTTGTTTCAATTGCCTGACATGACAACTTCTGACTCAGCCAATGCTGTGCAGCATTGCACAACCACTTTTTTAGCTGCCTTGGTTCTGGAAATATTTTTCCAATTCATTTTTTCCATAGGGATTTTTCAAAATCTTTGTTAAAGGATTAGTTCACTTCCAGAATAACATTGTCTTGATAATTTACTCACTCCATGTCATACAAGATGCTTTTGTTCACTTGAAAAGAAATGAAGTTTTTCGAGGAGAACGTTCCAGAATTTTTCTCCATATAGTGGACGTCAATGGTGGCTAACGGGTTGAAGGTCCAAAATGCAGCTTCAAAGGGCTCCACTCAGTCCCAGCTGGAATCAGGGTTTTATCTAGCGAAACAAACTGTCATTTTCTGAAAAAATCTAAATGTATATACTTTTTAACCACAAATGCTCATCTTGCACTAGCACTTGCACTATTGTTTCACTAGATAAGACCCTTATTCCTCAGCTAAGATTGTGTAGAACCCTTTGAATCTACATCGAAACTGCAATTTTGACCTTCAGCCTGTTGATCCCCATTGAAGTTCTCTATATGGAGAAAATTTCCATTTTTTTTTTCCTCAAAAAATTTAATTTTTTTTGGACTGAAGAAAGAAAGACGTGAACACCTTGTATGACATGGGGCGAAATTTAGAATTTTGAAGGGAATTAATCCTTTAAAGTGTTGTAAAGCACGAACCACACCATATACCTTACTTTGATGTGAAGCAAAAAAGTTTGGGCTATGTTCCTGACAGCCTTAATGAGGTAAAAGTAATGAGGTGAGGTAATAATATGTATGTAAATATTTGGTGGTTTCAGTTCTCTGACTGGTGGAGATTTCTTTGCAGAATTGTAGGCAATGTAGTTTTTCACCAGGAATCTGTAGGTTTAAAAGTTATTATTAAAAATCTTTTTTTTCTTCAGAAAAGTAGTGCTGCACTCTATGGGGTGGGACTATCCATCTAGCTGATCAAAAAATGGGCAAATATTAGGAAAATATGTTAGGGAACAGTCATTAATTTGGTAATTGCCTTTAGTAGTGCAGAAATCAATTAATTGACCTTTATGAGTATATTTGTAGCAAAAGCCAAAAATACATTGTATGGGTCAAAATGATACATTTTTCTTTTATGCCAAAATTTATCATGTTCCATGAAGATATTCTGTAAATGTGTTTTACTGTAGATATATCAAAACTTAATTTCTGATTAGTAATATGCATTGCTAAGAACTTCATTTGGACAAGTTTAAATGCAATTTCCCCTTGTTTATTACCTGATTTTAGCAAATAATACATTTGCGTAATCCATGATGTGAAATTTGTATTTGCGTACATATGAATGGAAGTCAGTGGAGCACAAAGTCGTGTGATCGCAGCCTGTACATGTATTTAATCCTTTATTCTCCTGACAGAATATGATGTGACAGGTTCTGTCATTTCATATGTCTCTCTATCCTCTTCGTAATTATAAAACACAAAGCCTTGGATATGGTTCTGGTTAGTCTGTTGTGCTAATAGAGTGACTTTTAAAGTGTAGATTTATTACAAGTCCAACATTTCCATAGTCTTGCCTAGTGAAGAGGGTCTATTACAGTTTTCCAGTGGGGTTGCATTAACTCTAATTCCTGGAGCTAATCTTGAAATAATGCTGCTTAATCACTCTTAATAAAAGAGTGGCTCACCTTGGCTGCTGGATGGCTGCATTATCAGATCGTTGAGCTGTAATTGGTGTCATGAAACCTAGTGGTGGGTTATCTCCATGGGGACTGGAGTTTTTCCCCAACTTTATGGCGCAAAGATTAACCTTGGAGTGTTTGACCTCTGTGCGGTGAACACAAACGTAGGTGTAGCTGCAGCTCTCTGACCCGGAAAAGGGAAAACCTTCTGACTGGAACCAAATACAAACAGCTAAATGCCAGGTTGGAGTGTTTGGAGTGATGTCAGGCGGTCTATTATAGATTAATGTACATGTCTCGGCTCTATTATGCAGTGCCTGTGACGGACAGACAGACTGCAGGTGGTCTCGGCCCCTTACATCCGCGAAGCACTGGTTCTTTCCACCCCCTCTTCCTCTCTAAAGGCCGAGGTTGTCACAACTGGTCCCTAGAGCCGTACACTCGAGCAAAGGGCGAAGCCCAGCACACATAATTGGAACCTTTTAACCCTCACAGAGCCCTTTTATTATAGGAAATAAAGCTGTTTTATTCATACATCTTGCTTGAGCTTGAGCTTGAGTTTCAGGTCATGTTGTGGTATTTTATGTATCATAGTCTTTTTAACTAGTAGCCTCTTTGCGAATTTACACACAATTCAGAGTAAAGACCCACTGACACCATGGATGAGTTTGTTTTTATATCACAAATATAACTGTAACATTACAAAATGAGCGATGTCATTGGAATCCCTTTCAGAACATTTTGTTCAGGTGATTAATGGTAAAAACATTGACAGCCAATCAGAATCAACCTGACTTTAAAGGGATAGTTCTCCCAAAAATGAAACTTCTGTCAGTAATTACATACCCTCATGTCGTTCCAAACCCGCAAGACCTTCGTTCATCTTCGGAACACAAATACATTTTTTTTTAATGAAATCCGAGAGCTTCCTGAACCTGCATAGACAGCAACACTACCACGTTCAAGGTCCAGAAAGATAGCAGGGATATCAATAAAAGAGTCCTTGTGACATCAGTGGTATAACCATAACGAGAATATTTTTTATGCGCAAAGAAAACAAAAAAAAGAGACAATTCTAAACGATATTAGATGGAAGTAGCTTACCATATCATAAACATACATTGAATACTAGGGCTGCCCTCGACTAAAGATTTTTCTGGTCAGCTAGTAGTTGTTCATTTTAAGCATTAGTCGACTATTAATTGCACATTTATTAATAAACCATATAAAACATAATAATGATCCTTAATTGCCTACATAGCCTAATAAGCTCAAGTGTACGCAAAAAATAGCTTGCCACAGCACAGTTACAATAAATATGAAAGTCACTGAAAAACAGCAAGGAGACTGCATTAACGTTTTAATAATTGATAAACTAATGCTTCACTTAAGCATAAACTTGTCACTTGTCATCTCTGTAGTGGCGATGCACCTGTGGCATGTTTCATACAGATTACGTAATCAAGGAACATTTGTTTTCTATTTGAATTGGCTCATTTAAAGATAGACATTTCACTCTCTATATATAAAGATGCAAAACCAGCTAAAAGCCATCTCAGTCAAAAATGAGATAATGATACTGAGTGAATGCTCCTGACACACATTATGCATCCATCAAATACTTTAAATACTTTACTTCAAACTCGCTAAATTCCAGCCTCAGCCCAATCAGAAGTACCAATACTTGCATAGAAGCCTATACAAAGTAGCCAGACAGAAATGCTAATTTTAAAGAAATACGTTAGATGGATTTAGAGGCTTTTGCATCTGAACTCTTCATATATATTCTTCATGTCTGTAAGGCAAGTATACACAGAGTTTCGCGCTCAAGTTCACAGAGACCGAAAAAGCACATCCTGTTTGATTTCATTATTTTACAAAAGCACAACATTTCGTTGCTTTTGTCTTTACAGATTTGAAAAATGCATTACTTTTATCTGTATGATCAAAAATGACAAAGTATTTTAAGAGCAGCAGTAGCACACTACTGTTCAGCGTCCACACTCTGTTTTTTCTAGGTTAACATTGAGCGGCCATGTAAAGTTTCTACAACATACATGTTTCAGATGAAAAGCCAGATCTGAGGTTAATGAATGATAGGTGAGAGTGTGTATGTCCTGCCCGATATACTGTATTATCACATAGACCAGCCATTAACGATCTGTCCGCCACAGACTGCGACTTCGCAAGATTTTTTTTCTGTGACTAATATAATTTTGGTCGACCAAGCCTCTTTTCGTCGACTAACGGTTAGTCGATTATTAGGGGGCAGCCCTATTGAATACATTATGATATGTCAGAATACTTACGATATTATAATTCGCAATTTAAACTATACCAAATACATGAGAGCGACCTCACGTCGTTGTGTCTTATTTAGGTGCTTGGCTTCATTAATTGAACTGCAGACCTTGATATGAATATTGTATAAAGATGTGTTGCAATTCATAGATATATAATTGTATCAAGATGCTTGTTTAATTTTGTAAATTTAATGTATTAGGACAACAAAAAATGGTTTTGAAAAAAGAACTGAAGGTTACATAATGTATATCCTGTGCTACATACTCTAACATAGCTTTGAAATGTGTCCTAAATGGAATAATATCATTGCTACACTAAGCTCTCATTAATTAAGGCCGCATGTGTGCTTTGTTTTTCAGGAGGCCGCCGCGTTTGCGCGAGAACAAGGATTTGAGGTGAGTGGATGGAGGATCACACACTAAACAGATCCTAAAGGATTATTTTTCAGCTGATAATGAAGTTCTTTTTCGGACAGTGATTGATGTGCTATTATACTCTCTTGGCCCCCTTGCAGTGGTCGCCATAGCAACCTGGCAGTCGTCATGGTTTCTTTGTTCAGCCAGCACTCCGGCTCACACACTCTCTCTCTTTCTCACACACACACACACACACACTTACACACACACACACACACAAACACATTTTCTCCCCTACTCTCACACATTCTCTTCTCCTCTCTCTCTCGTCCCCCTCCTTTTCTGTTATGACGCATTCCTCCCAGGTCTGCACCCAACATCGCCTACAGATGTTATTTATTGAATTTTGAGAATGCTCTTGGGAGGAGAAAAAGAAATCCTCAGGGGCTGCTTTCAATTCTGTCCGTGTACTGGGCAGGGCTGGCAGGTGCCTTTGTCGAGGAACCCACCTTGTTAGCTTCATTAGACCGCGCGAGGATCCGCCACGGCATTACGCTCAATTATACCGCACCGCATCCGCTCATAAATACTGGATCACCTTACCCTCCAGTCTCAGAATGTGGAAACACTGATTGGCCTTGTTTGCACATAACACGTCAAAACAATATGAGTTATCTCTCTGAATAGCAGGGAAATGCAAATGTAATAGTAGTGTTTCTCGTCTCATATTCACAAGTGTACATGGGTGGGGGGGGGGTTAAATGTGAATTCATAAGCAAAGTAAATGTGAGTTTAGGAACAGCACGCTTAAATAATTGAAGTGGCTTATCTTTTTTCAAATGCAGTGCTATCCGCCTGAATGTGTTTCGTCTCAGTATGAATAATTGTCTTCCAGGATCACTCAAGGTGCGATCGACGTGACTGGAATGCAAAGCAGATTCTGGCAGCAGAGTAAGTTAGAGAGAGAGAGAGAGGGAGGGAGAGATAGAGAGCATGCAGGGGCGAGAGAGAGAGAGAGAGAGAGGAGGAGCAGTTCGTGAGCCAGGGAGTGATAGAGGAGGGGGCGAGAGCTTGCATCGCACAGAGTAAATATATAAATGGCAAGCACTGTCACACACTGTGAGTACCTCTTCACTGATTTCACACACGTCATGTTGATTTAGGGCTCAGAGAAAAGGGAATCTTTGACATACGAGTCTTTACCCTCTGATTTTGCTTCAGAAATAAACATCTCAACAGAGTATGGCAGCTGAAATGTAAGCATTTAGTGACAGGACGGAGAGAAATCGAGAAAACGTTCTACTTTCAGGCCCCGAACGTGCTGAGAAGCATGTCATCGTTTGTCTATCGATGGCGGCGTTTTCGATCTTATTCACACACGCCTACGCACATCAGCTGACTTTCCACATCTGTGTGTCTGCAGACCGATTCTCGGTTTTATGTGGTTCGTAACATCACAGGCGCGCTCCCCCTCGTTTATCGGCAATAAACTTTGTACCCCACTCATACCTAGAGCGAAAATTGAGGTTTTGTTTTATTGGGTAATAAAGCAATAAAGCCACAAAAGCTGTTTCCATCCAAGTTGGGAATTTAATTTATTCGAAAAATCATAATATTGTAAAAACTGTTTGCAAATAAACCAATTTCCAGTGTTTAGGAAGACAAAATCATTACTTGATGCAAAATAGAAATATTGTTTAATGAATTTTTAAATGGACATCTAGGAATTTATTTGGTAAATGAGTTTTTATTATAGTTTACTTGCATGTCTTGTCGTTTGCATGTATGTCATCTTATTGTTTTTTTAAATGTATAACATTTACAGTGGCATGCGAAAGCTTGGGAACCCCTTGCAGAATCTGTGAAAATGTGAATAATTTTAACAAAGTATGAGAGATCATACAAAATACATGTTGGTTTTTATTTAGTACTGTCCTGAGTAAGATATTTTACATAAGATATGTTTACATATAGTCCACAAGACAAAAAAAAATAGCTGAAATTATAAAAATAACCTCTTTCAAAAGGTTTTTAATACTGTGTGTGGTTACCTGGATGATCTACGACAGTTTTTTGTTTTGTGATGGTTGTTCATGAGTCCCTTGTTTGTTCTGAACAGTTCAACTGAGCACTTTTGTTTAGAAGAACCCTCCAGGTCTTGCAGATTCTTCAGTTTTCTGGCATTTTTGAACCCTTTCCAGCAGCGACTGTCATTTTGAGATCCATCTTTTCACACTGAGGACAATTGAGGGACTCAAACACAACTATTAAAAATGGTTCAAACATTTACTGATGCTCCAGAAGGAAACACAATGCATTAAGAGCCAGGGGGTGAAAACTTCTTGAATTTAAAGATCAAGGTAAATTGTACTTAATTTGTCTTCCGGGAAACATGCAGGTATCTTCTGTTGCTTCCGAAGGGCAGTACTAAGTGGAAAAAAAAAAAGATTTTTCAACAAAATAAGAAAAATCTTCATCCTGTTCAAAAGTTTTCACGCCCTGGCTTTTAATGCATCGTGTTTCCACAATTGTGTGAAAAGATAAATACAGTCATACATAATCATACAGTCATTGCTGGAATATGTTCAAATATGCAAAAACTGAAGAATTTGCAGAACCCAGATGATTTTTCTGAAGAACAGTGCTCAGTTTAACTGTTCAGAACAAACAAGGGACTCATGAACAACCATCACAAAACAAACAAAAAAACGGTTGTAGATCATCCAGGTAACCACACACAGTATTAAGAACCAAGGGTTCCCAAACTTTTGAAGGGGGTTATTTTAATAATTTCAGCTATTTTTTTTTGTCTTGTGGACTATATGTGAACATCTTTCATGTAAAATATCTTACTCAGGACAGTACTAAATAAAAAATAACATGTATTTTGTATAATCTCTCTTATTTTAAAATTATTCACATTATTTTAAAATCATTCACTTTTCACAGATTCTGCAAGGGGTTCCCAAACTTTCGCATACTACTGTATTAAATATATTTTATCTCTAAAAAAAAAAAAAAAAAAAAGCAAGCATCTTTAAGCCTTTTAGATTTATACAATTTTATTTTATTGTAATGAGTTTCATTATATTGATACATCCTCCCAGCATTTTTATGCAATATCACAGAATTTGCATAAAAAACTTGGAAAAAACAGGATAATGATATGCATTATTGTGGTTGTAGGCACTCTAAATCTTCTCAGGAAGCCTGTTCTTCAATACAAACTTCCAATAAGCGCTGTGATTATCCAAAGAACTCCCTAGCAGACGCTGCTAGACATGCTGTACCTTTGTAAAGATAATATTTTTCTCACGTCTTAAACAATGTGGCAACATTCAAAAGTGTGAAAGAAGAGTGTTTTTACAATACAGCTCTACATCTCGTGAAAATCTACAAGCTTTATGAAAGTGAAAATCAAACACGTCTGCTTAGCATCAATCCATTTCCCTTGCTTCAAAGAGATGCCTTGTTAATAAATCAATTTACATCTCAAGAAGGTAGATAAGAGTGTGTTATTTTCTCTCTGTATTGAGCCGGCATTAGATCTGGCTCGCAGTGTGATCCAATCCTCATCTGTTTTACTTAAATACCCTTAGATGTTGAATTCGCCGCAGGGTAATTGATGTTCTATTGGCTGCTGTTCCTCCTACAGATTACAATGAAGGAGCTGTTTTATTAGCTTTAATATGGACACAGAATTGGACACCCTAATAAGGCAGGGTTTTTTTTTTTTCCGACTGCTTTCATCATTATTAAAGTAGAACATCTCTTATGATAATCACTGACAGCTACATTATGGCTTTCATGAACTGATGGTTACCAGTGAATGGAGAGATATTATGGTTAAGCTTAATTAAGCTTGTGCTTATTATGTTTTTTACGCTTAAAACCTTCATTACACACCCCTCTGATCAAACACGGTTATTGAGTAGCAAGTAGTCAATGGCATGAATATGCTAATGTGTGTCTGAGACCTTAGCAGGGGACTGTGCAGACTGGTCTTTTACATTGAAGGGTTAGTTTGCTTAAAAAGTCTGTATTTACCCACCCTCATGTAATTCCAAACCTGACTGACTGACTTTCTTCTGTAGAACACAAATAAAAATAATATGAAAAATGCTTCAACTGTTTTTATCCAGACAATGAAAACGAATGGCGTCCAAAACTAACATTGACAAAACATTGTTCAAAATTACACAGAAGACAAGTCATGGGAAAATTGCAAAATTGTATCCACTGTGGTAATTTTTTAGTTAAAGAATTATTTCAAAACAATTCAAAATACAAACCATTTCATGTTTTCTAGAGATCAGAGGTAACTTTTTTTTTTCATGAGCCAATTTTACAGTGACATGCCTTAAGGCAAAGTCATGTAACATTTTATTATTATTATTTTTTTTTTTTTATTTACCTGCTTAATTTTTGGTAATTGTTTAATTGCAGTTCATTCTTTCATCTTATTACCAAATTTTGTAATTCCATATGTAATATTTGGTTCCACTTTATATTAGGTGGCCTTAACTACTATGTACTTTTAAATTACAATCCACTTATTGTGTACATGCATGTTTTTACATTGTACTTATATTTTTAAAAAAAATACCTGCATGTAATTACATTTGTATTACGCTGTTGACCCATCTGTACACCTTAACCCACCCTTAAACCTACCCACACCACCAAACCGTACCTGTATCCCACGTCAGTAGCACCAAAAATGTTTTGCAATATGGTATGAGTACAGTAAGTACATTGTACTTATTTTTTTGATGCAAGTATATAGTAGTTAAGGCCACCTAATATAAAGTGGGACCCAGTATGTCACCCTGAAATTACGTTTTAATATATATTTACGATATGGATTTAACAAAATATCTTCATGGAACATGATCTTTACTTAATATCCTAATGATTTTTGGCATAAAAGAAAATTGATCTTTTTGACCTGTACAATGTATTGCTGGCTATTGCTACAAATTAAGAGTTTATTTGCAAAATCATTTTCAAAAATCATGTTTTTTTTTTTTTTTTTTTTTTTTTTTTTTTTTTNATTGCTACAAATTAAGAGTTTATTTGCAAAATCATTTTCAAAAATCATGTTTTTTTTTTTTTTTTTTTTTTTTGATGTAGTCATATTTTTATTGGTTTATGATGTTAGTTAGCTGTATTTTTTGCTATTTTTACTTAATCAGAATAACCCATCTGCGGTTTGATTGAGGTTCATTGAAATGTAAAAACATGATTTTTGAACTGAATTTTTGCAAATGAACTCTTTAAATATACTCATGCTACTTATGACTGGTTTTGAGGTCCAAGGTCGCATAAGTTTAAATTTAACATAAATACACCAAGCAACAAGTGTACACCTTTAAGTCTCATTTTTCTCCTACATATTTGATGTGACTTGAAGGTGAGTAAATGATGACAGAATTTTAATTTTGGGGTGAACTGTCCCTTTAAGACAATAAAGAAACACGAGGTTGACGAAGCCGGCCAACACTTCTAACTCAACCCGTCTCACTTTATACATTTAGTCTCAGTGACAAATTGCCTTCAACAAGCTCTGGAATCCAGTATCACAGTATTAACCTCTCCATTAGCACCTCTGTAGACTCCCACAACGCCTCTCCCTTCTCTCCTCCTTGGGAACGATCAACCTTTTAGTGGTGATTAGAGGCTGTGTTTGGGGAAGTGATTAAAAGCCCCCTACGCAATTTAGCTGGAGCAAGTTAGCGCCAGTGGGGGAAACGGCAACATGGGAGCGCGCATCCCACGGCAGCTGCTCCTAACAGTCTCCGCAGCCCTCTGCCCCCCAAACCGCAGCACCTGTCTGCAAGAGAGATGCGCACAGAAAGCCTCTTTATTCCCAGAAGGGCTCTTGCCTTTCTCTGTCTGGACTGAAGGATCCAGTTGTGATGTGTCTTGATGGGTTAATTATGAGAATAGCTCTGACAGTTGATATTCAGATCAAAGCGAACAGGCGTTCGGTCCCTCTCGGTCCCTCAGGCATATATGTATTCACACCAGCAGATAGCTATGCAGAGATAAGTGCCTGAGAGTGAGGCGGGAAGGCTAATTTATACCCCACACCTCCCAAGTCCTCACTCACTCACTCTCTCTCTCCGAACTCTTCCGCATCCAGCTCGCTCCCCCCCCAAAATCATGCTTCTAAAAATTAAACGACTCTTTAGAAGTGAATGATTAATCTAATGAAGCTGCAGAGGTGTTCTACTTCTGCTAATGAAGCCTTGCATTCTAATAAGTCACAGGCATACACTGTAATCATAATTGAAATGCCAAGCAGGGTTAAAGACAAACTGTGATCGCAGATGTTGCAGCGCCAAGATATATACGTAGAAAGCGAACGAGTAGGCAGCGGCTGCTGGGGGCTTTTATTCAGAGCTCAGGGTCCTCGGATTCCAGCTAAACATCTGTTTTTCAATGGGCAATCGCTGTATCCTGAATACATATAACAGACTTCTTGGCTTTTACAAGCGCCTTGCAAGTTTCTATGCGTGCAGACTCCCCTATGTCTGAAATGAAACACCTCCTCGCTCTTCGAGGAGTAAAAAAAAAGCTGGTTTGACACGAAGAGTTTGCATTTCTGATTCGCATTGTTTGAGGCCAAGAAAAGAGAGTAAATTATGAATGAGTAATGCTATTCAGACATTTAATCTGCGTAGTTGAATGGAGCTCCATGTGAATATATGACTCCATAGGTGACTGTACATTCCCCTCTGGGTCTCCTGGCGATTAAGTGTTCATGAGCATGTGTAGCTACACTCTCTCATGGCTATCATGTGTTTGATAGTTATAATGACGGGATAATGGCAGGCTTGTAGGCAGCCACTTCTCGTCACAGGATACCTATAGACCCGCAGCCCCTGACAGATTTACAGTGCGCAGTCAGCTGATACTGTAAAACAGTAAGGTTTTTATAGAGCCCTGGGCTCTGCTTAAAACAAGCCACCACATTCGTACTCCCCTCGCTTTCTGGGTCTAGCCTTGGGCCTGTACTGTCTGTGGTTGAGTTTTCCAGAGAAGTCGTAATTATCCAGTTAGTTTTGCATTCCGGTGTCGGTTCCGATCGGAACGCTTTGTTAACCTTCCCCAAAGCGTGCCGTATTAATGATTTCATCCATATTTATGTGGCTTTGTTGGGGGACAAAAAAAACTTTTATCGCATTTCTATTCAAATGTGGGTCATTAGTAAATTTTAACCTGATGTTTCACAGTAAATTTGGTCTTGAGGTCCAGTCACATTTATCGTTGTTTGGTCAGTTTCCTGTGGGCGAATTCCAGATGTTTATTTATATTTAAAAATTTGTTTGTGCATTTTTTCCTTTATTCAGATAGTACAGTTGAGGAAATGACAGAAAGTGAGATGGTTGAGAGAGACGGTGGTGGGATTGGGAAATTACCAAAGCACAGTTGCGCTACATGTCGGAGTGCTGCCCATGAGGCGGTGGCGTTTCCTCCGAGGAGACAAGGGAGGCAGTGCTTCCTCAAAATATTGCTAAAAAAAAAACAAAGCCAGTGTTACAAAATATAACTTTAAAAAGTGTATCACTCGTTCTAAAGAAAACCATGTCCAACAACGGCACCAGAAGGTAAAGTTACCGCAGGAGTCCGCTTCTCTCGCCTCCCCTGAGCCCATTGAGTTTTAACAGACCCCCTAAAATATGCGGTGAGTTTGGTGGGGGGTAATTGAGAGTGAATGGGGGAAAGTCACATTAGAGGGGGAGATTGGATATGATTGGTTATGTTTGAATGTGATTGGTTAGTGTAATAAATTGCGAATCAGTCTAAACGAACAATATTATGGTGTTAATGGGAAGAGTGATTTTAAAAAGTAAAAACTCACACGCTTTGCTATAACCACTTTGTTACATCAAAAGACTTAAAATGCCCTGAAAACATGATCTGTGGGAGTTTTTAATTATTTTGGTGAAATTTAAAGTAAATCTCTGTGACTGTGACCAGTATTTAGAGAGCTTTAATGACTGATGTTCCAAAAAAAAATCAAAAATAGTTCAAATGTAACTATTAAAAAGAAAATGTTGTTTAAATTGTTACTGCCTCAAGCTATAATTTTGAAATAAATGTAAAATGCTTAAACTCTCACTTAATGAGATTCATACTTTGCTTTAATACATAGAAAATTGATAATATTGTGAATGTATCCAATAATTTCAATAGGTAACTAAACGACTGGGAATTACCCATGCAGATTTCGCATTGGGTTCAGTTGGTCACAAAAATTTGGCCAACAGAAAGCAGCTTTATAATTGACTTCTGTGTGAGCTGTGCTTCTTATATTGCTACACTATTGACAATAGAAAATGGACCTTTTTTGCCTGCTCCTTTAGTGTTGTGTTATTGAAAAACGTGAATCACTGAGCCAATTTCACTTGCAATACAAATGCAAACGAAAACAACTGTCTGGCAGTGTAAACTCACACCGAAGTCAATATCTTGAACAGCAAGTGCTGCAGTAAGCTGATTGAATTCGTTCGGCGCTCTGCTGATTGGCCAGACTGCAGGAAAGCGGACCCTTTTAGTCGAGTGTGGAGGGAGACAGAGGTGATGAGGCAGCTGGGCCTGCCTGGGACACCACACTACCTCGCCATTAACAAAACTGTCAAGGGCTGGTGACTGCCGTGGCCAAGCAGCCTCTCTAGCCTGCTTTTGGCAAGGGGACGAGTGGACATGTGACAGACTCAATGCTTTGGCAGAGTCGCACTGCCTCAGACCCTCTTACTGGGGCTTTGTGTGATTGGGGGTGGGGGGATGGTATCGAACCACCAGCACTCAACCCTTTAGACCAATCCACCCCCCCAAACCAGCACCGGCACCACCCATTCCACACACTCCCCCCGTCCCAGCCCAGCTCCTTCTGTCCAGTGCCAGCTGGGAGGTGTGAGGACTAGGAAATGCAGATGATCTCACTCGATTCCCTAAACATCAAGCACTCAGATTATTTTTATCTATCACATTAAATTATTCATAAATATATGTATGCCATTTAATGTAATGGATAAAGACAACATATGTTGACTTATATTAAGACAACAAAATATTTGGACACTTTTTGGTTGTCAGATGTTAGTGAACTGACGTCACCCATGAAAAATCACTTTAGGATTAGTTGCTAAAAAGTAATTGCAAAGTTAGTTCTAAGAGAAGTTATAGCAATATTTATTTGCAGGTGCCATTTGAATTTATATTTTCTTATTCGATGCAATGAAATTTATATATTTTGGTTTCCAAAATACTTTTTGGCCTACTGTAGGTGTGGACAGTCCTCTGATCTGCATGTCTTACAGAGCCCACTCCCACTTGGTCAAAGCTGGCACCCCAATCAGGATCTTGTACTTTGACTTCTTCAGTGCCCTCAACATGCCTCTTCGACTTGGTAACAAGCTCAGCGCGATACCGGTGAACGCCTCCACAATCTCCTAAATCATAGACTATTTTACCAGCAGGCAGAAGTTTGCGAGGCTCCAGGGAGAGAGCGTGGAGGTGGTGTAGTTCTACAGGTTGCTTGGAGTCCACTTAAACAGCAGACTGTACTGGACAAACAAGTAAGCTGTGCAATACAAGAAAGGTCAGATCAGGAGGCACAGGTTTTTTAACTTGTACTACACCCTGCTACAGGTATATTTTACTATTTTATTTAGTGCTTTCATAGACCAAAGTATTCTGTTAGTGGCATCTCTATTACTGGACTCATTAGAAGTCATTGGAGTCAAATTCAATAAACAATTGTGTTCTTCCTCATAAACATGCTGGAGGTATTGCGGTAGTAGTACAGGCTTGTTCCACAAAAGTATTATGAAAGAGTTCCTATAAAAAACAGAGCTAAATGATGTTTGAATGTGTTAATGGTTCTTGTGTCAGCATTCCGTACATGGCATACAAAAATACTCTGACAGAATTTTCTATTTTTACTATTTGGCAGCACAACTTAAGAATCTACAGTGTGACTAGTGTAGACAGATTCACAAACAAATGACTCTTATGAGCCGGTTCTTTTTGAATCAAAAATTCAGTCTGACCAGTGTTGTCCGATTTCCAGACTAATGACTCTTATGAGCTGGTTCTAAGGCCTTGTTTACACTGCAGGTCTTGATGCCTAATTCCGATTTGTTGCCTATATCCGATTTTTTTGGACCGTCTGTTTACACGGTCTTTTTAATTGTGACCCATA